>OX453256.1:15130945-15234975 GCA_949709985.1 Luffia ferchaultella | reverse complement strand
CAAATAAACCGCCGCCGTCTGAAAGAGAGTCTGGCCTGGACCCGGGTCCGGCTTTATTCTTGCGCAGCGCATTTCGCTGGCCATACAAGCTTAGAAAAAAATTAAACGTATTGTCAATGTAAATAGACGTGTGGAATTTATAAGACTGGACGTCGAGATTAGTTTATTTATTTGAAAGTGTTGTGTGTTGAAAAGCGAGATAAATGTGAACAGAACATGCCACGCGTTTCAATAGTCAAACACAACCCGATGGTTTTAACAATCATCAAATGATATAAACCCTCACCAAGGTACTGTGAATACTTTTGCCATGAGTTCTGTGAAGGGAATATCCTGACGTAGCCACCTCGACGTGCGTACTGAGCTCGTACTGCACGCACCAATCTTAATTCCTCGCTAGTCAACGCGCTGGTACAGCCTCCGGTGTTACTGGTGCTCCCATTTCCTTTGGCCGCGTCCACACACGTTCTCAGCTGAATGCACGCGCCGACACTGGTAATGAAAAGAGATAATTGTTTAAATGATTAAAAGGTCATTTCATGATCTTATTTTTGAACTAATAAGGACTTATTAGGACATACTTGTATAGTAAACATAGTTAATGTTTAGTTGGGGCCTAGACATTGTTGTGATGTATACGTTATTATTATTATAGTTTAAAGTTGTATAGCTAAATGTTTATAAATTACTCTTAATGTGCCAGAAATACTACAAGAGTAAAAAACAAATAGAAAAAAAATAGCAATATACATTAACACAAATAGTCCGCGTTAAGGCATATTCACCACGAGGCACCACTTGCAACTCGCTCTATCTCTCAAATTCATACGGTTATTTACTATGGATAATATTTTTTGCGGTTTTTTAATACTGTCATATTTATTTGGAGAAACATGGACGCAAGCATCATGAATAAATGTACAAGAGCAATCTAATAGACAAATTTTAGTTTGTTAGTTTTTTGGTTTACCTTTTTCCAGTGGCGGCTTTGGGAGATATTCTGTACAACATTGAGCAATGCTGGCAACTTTTTTCATTAATTTATGGTGGAATATAAAATGTAATAATATACACGGTAAGTAAATATTCCAAAGTTTCACACTTTAAATATGAAATCGAAAGTAAAACTTGATCGTTACAAAAATATAACCGAATGAAACAGGTGCATTTAACTCGTAGCTCATGTCGGATCGACATGAGTTACATGCGAGTGAATGGAGCGAAGCAAATCGCTCACCTTCGCACTCCCCGTCCACATCTTTTTACCCGGTTCGCGGCGCAGGGAGGTCAGAAAGTCACTTGCCTCCGCATTAACAACATACTTCAAGCTGATGAATTCATAAGTTTAAAATGTATTTTCTCACCGCACCAATCCTCATCTTGAGCGAATTCAAGTTCGCATCTCCATTCATGACACAGCCGGTAAACCAAACCAACGTCAGCGTATCAGCTATCAAGGCCGACTTCACTCGCGCGTCTAGGGGGCTTTCACAAGCAAGCTATGTAAGGAATAAATTCAATATTTTGAGTGAGCTTAATGATAATGACTCATGTAAAAAAAAAAGTAAAAATTATATTTAAATGGACTACTTAATGTTCACAACTAGCTTTCCTCCTGCGGCTAGGCGTGGTCTACACGTTAGTATTATATGAGGCTTTAACCCACATAGTGATAGCCTACGTGGACTACACGTTTATTTTATTTCAGCTATTACACAAATATTAGTGCACACTTATTACAAACCGGTCAGTTTTTATTACGATTAAAGTTAATTCCTTCTTTTCCCTCATCCTCTATTCTCATAAAAACTTTCTTTCCCACCCCTCTCTTGTCCTTATAAAATTATTAACTATAGTATAGTGGCTACTTTGTGCACACATCTAGGTCCCTTTCTAACTTTCCGATAAATACAAGTGGCTGTCTGCGACTTTGCGCTCGTGATTACACGTAACCTGTATATCCATTTTCAAACGCACGTTTTCCGCTCTTACACAGGAATAAGAGATGTTCTCGCAGTATTTGTCGCAGTATATCCTCTTTTGTTTAGTATTTCAATTATTCCTGGGTAAAAATTATTCCTAAGACTTTTTTGTTGCTCGTCGTTATGAAACAATAGTTATTGTATCTTCGTTACCGCCTGTCTCTTATTCTATCTTCGCATGTGAATTGTATTAACAAACAAACAAACACACTTTAGGTATATTATTAATTACGATCAGAATAGAAAACATTTTGATGAGCCACTGCTTCATTACCGCTTCTGTAAGAACGGCCACCAGATTTGTTTTAGAACTGGAGTGGTACCATACCATTACAATATAGAAGAGAACGTAACGGATTCAAGAAATGCTTACCACTTCGTTCAATACTTTTTTACTACAGAAATCGCAAAAAAAAAACATTCTACTCTATTCCTAGTTCTTTCGTGTCTACATTCTGGCGGCGAACACATCAAACATTTAGAAAAAATCTACATTGATGAAATATTTTTACCTGGGAGAAAGATTAATCTCTAACAACCAAGGTTTCAACAGTATCGTCAACCAAAATGTCGTAACCGAACAGTTCTGAAAAAAGAGTGAACCTTTAAGAGTTTACTAATAATTTACCAGTATTAACTAACAATAAAGACAAAAAATATTAAAAACTTACCAAAGCAATTAAAGAAGTTGGGTACGAAGGCTCTAGCTGCAACGGTGATAGTTTGTGCACTGGATAGTATCGATTTTATAACTAGATCTTCTATGGCCGCCATGAGGGAGGTGGTGTCGCGGCCCTGCTTTCTTAGATGGCGCAGCAGAGCGGACAGTGTCCATTTATGGCCTACGTTGCCTGCGTTTGGGTCATCGCATCTGTATCGATGAAGGGAACAAGATTGTTAGGAGACGCGTCTTACTCAGTTCTGTATGTCATGTCATGTTGATTACAGTAAGTACGCTTTAGTTTTAAATAAATATTAACTAATAAAAATAATGACTATTAAGTGATAAACATTTTGATAATAAATTAACAGTAAATAATAATCAAAAAATAAATAAAAATCTAATGATAAAAATAAACAAAAAATATTCTGGAAAGTTTTGGAAAATTTTAAACATTACTAGATTTTCCCAAAATTTCCCATTATATTCTATAAAATTCAGAAGCTTTTCAAAGCTTTTAGAAAATTGTAAATATAAAAAAAAAATACAGAAATATACTAACTTGCTCAGAAAAAAATTATTACAATTTTTTAATAATAAAATTTGTTTTATTTACTGGATATTTAAAAAAAAATTACTAGGTAGAATATTGTCTAAAGACTTAAGGATTGATCTCAACGAATAAAAAAAAAATATTGCGAAGAAGAACATTTTCGAAAGTCTTTAGAAATGTTTTCAGTTAGAATTTTCTAGTATGGACGGGGAAAGAAAGATCCAATATGTTTTGGACTCAAAGAAATTAATAGTGGGCATCGATAGTATAATTCTGTCCCATCGCCGTGAATTGGTATTGGTGTTTAGCTAAGCAATCGTCTTTGGGAATCGAAGCGGTTAAAAGCGTCCATAAAAGTTCAAAATTTTTAGTGTCATGCAGTCGCCATGGTGCTTTATATGTCACGATATTGTAAGGCCCGCGTGCCGAAGTTATAAATCGACTTAACTCGCATTAAGTTTCTTTTCGTAATTGTACAGTATGTTTCATCGATATCGATTCTACATAGTAACACTAAATTCAAAGACATTTAAAACTAGAATACAAGAGCAAGCTTCAGATTACAAAGAAACGTAGTGACGGACTTTTGAGAGCCTTCCGATCGAGAAGTAGCGAAATTCCTTTATGGATATGTAAACAAATAAAACAATTTTAAATAAAAATATAGGGTGTTAACCGATATAGGGTGTTAACCCTGCTTAGTAATATTTATGAATATAATTTATAGTATATCAATAACATTTCTCTTGGTAAAAGAATGTGAAGTTCACAAGATATGTCGGAATCTTGTACTATATGTTATATCTATCCGGGGGGGCTTCACGTGATAAGTGCGTCTTAAACATTCAAGGGTTTAGGCTTTTTCACGCCTTCCAAAAACTTCCAGCAAATTAAATTTGTCGTTGCTTCTTCTTCGCTGAAGCTTCTGATTCCGAACTAGTGATGGCGAAGTGTTAATAATCAATGTCGAGCACATGCACATAATAGTATTTAGTGCAGATAAATATAATTCTGAATATTCCTACGATAATAGTAAATTAAAATTGTACTTCCGAATATCGCTTAACATTCATATTTTTTTTATTGTTAATCGTAACATTGTCAATAATTTAATAAAATAAATATGTAACCAGACTAACTTGATATAATCCGTGTGATATTTATTTATGCTGTAGTTACAGAGATGCATGCACGGATTCCATAGATTTTTGTTCGTCTTATCGTATTTGACAGTAGCGAATCTGACCAGACCTTCTTCGTACAAATAAATTAGCAAAGGATCCACCGAAGTGACGCACACGTAAAGACGTAAATCGCATTTGTGTCCACCAATCAAAAGCGGTTTGTCTATGTATTTCGCCACAACCACGTTCTCGCCTTTGGGTATTTGTTCTGGCTGAAAAATGGTCCAGGATAAAAAAAAATTAAATAACAGTATGCGGGGTATTCTTGTTCAGCTTGTGCAGCAATACTCGTAGAAAAAAAACCGTACTAAGGCGTAGACCAATAAGATTTTAATTGTATATCAATTCTGGTGTTTTTGCCAACCACAAATATTCAGTGTCTCAAATCACCACATTTGCTGGCAGAATATTTTTTTTTAGTTCTATCCCATAACCTTCATATTTTTCTAACCGTTTCAATAGTAGACTTTTAATTCTTTGCAATTTGTTCTAAGATTAATATTTTTGACAAAGGATCGATTTAATTTTTGGAAGGCAATAAATTTGTTTATTTATTTATTTCAATAACAGTATCCACAGCTCTTCAAATACTTAAGTTTAAACTTATATATATTGTTGTCCTACAGCCAATGATGGATTTTGTTATGCGTAAAAAAGTGTGTGGGTTTGTCGCCTAAATTATACGGATGTAGATATTTTACGTGACGTGGATGGACGGTTGAGAGATGTAATGACTTCGATTTGTGTTGTGGAGTACTAATATGATTAGTGTTCTTATTGCTTAACTCGTAACACAGACCAGTCAACCTATAGACCACGCTTTAATAAACGTCAGTATGAAAACGAAATTGCCAAAAAGTGGCGGAGTGCGGGGAGAAATCGGCTAGTTTTCATTGGCTCGTTCAAAATTGACAATTTAATGGCTTCCGACGTGCTTACAACTGACCGCTCACAAGATACGTAGTTAAGTAGTGTCACTACTTAGCCTTGGCGAATGCTACTCCCTGTCAAAGCGTGGTCTATAAGGTTGACTGGTCTGTGACTCGTAATTATTAATTATTTTTAATCGCAATCTTCGAAAAATGGTTTTCAATTAGAAGGTTGAAATGATTCTGTTTATTTACGGACATGAAGTTAGATTTTTTTTCTATCGATTGAGTCTTTATTAAAATACTATTGTAATTGTAGTTTCTATACTACAACCCCAAATTCCTAAGGATTTTTAATATAGAATATAGGTAATTTATGACTTTAAAAGTTAACCAATATTACTTTAAATCCGGTTTAGTTTTTGACAATATCTATCAATACAATAATACGACTCTACATGCTAAACCAGACTAGCCGAATACGAGAGTGAAGTGTGGTGTGCTCAGCAAGTCTCGTGTCGAGTTGTCTCGGTTTGAAATAGGTATTTGTGCATGAGTCAATGGGTCTCATGTTTGACGAGACAGGACTCGATTCACTTCTAGGTATTGATGAGAGTATGTCTTGTGTCAGAAAAATCAATATTATAAAAGAATTCATAGCGCTCCAGCGGCAGCTACCTTTTAGAGGTCTCGTCGAATGTCTAAAGTAGACTTAACTGACATGTAAATGGACAACACGTAACGTCATTTCGAATCGATTAATTGTCAATTTATCCATAGCGCCATTTGTCGTTTATTTTTGAGTTGCGTCCACACAATCTATTCATTTCAAGATAGTTGATGAGTTTATCTAGCTAAAGTTTCACTGAATTAAGGTTTTAATAACTCTATAATACACATAGCATATTTCGCGTCAAACTTTATGGCGGATCGGAATACTATGCTCTATGCGTGCTTGCGCAGGTACAGTCATATACCCCTCGCTCCACTGCGTCCCGCTGCACCTAAAACTGGTTACCGCGACGCGAATTGTGCTTATGTTCGAATCCACCATAAAGCTTGATTGGAACTATATCATAAAAGAATACGTAACTACCAGAGCTTATTCAAAAATCGTTCACCTGGGTTACGCATTGTGCCATCGCCTAGTCGAGGCAATAGTTCGAATTATAACACTATCGAATATTAACTTAAAAAGTACCATAGCTGATCACAGTCCTAGGCGCCTACACAAATTAGTTGCTTATACTTACGCTAGGCAATTGAAAATTTAAACGAGCGAATTGTATTGGCGCCTAGTACTGATTCTTTACTTAGTTAACATGGCTATTCAATTTAACAGTGTTATAATTCGAAGTGTTAAAATTATAATTGAACTTCCTATGGATGAGAAGATGATGATAATTCGAATGTTCGCCTCGCCTAGAAGATGACATAATGAGTGACCCCGCAGTTTATGAACTTTTTTTAAAATTATTTTGTAAAGCGGATTTTTGTATTTCTGAATGAACCTTTGTTACCTACTGTATATACGAACGCATTTGATTTTGATTCAACATGGTACGGACGTTCATACTTTCATGGGCATTATGTTAGCATGAAGCCTAATGGATCAACTATTAACGCACGTTATATTTTAACGTACCACTCATTCTCAATAAGTAATTGCCACGGATCCGAGACAACATTTCGTGACGCTCATTTTCCATGAAGCCGAGGTGCAGCTATTATTATATGAATAGTATAAACGTAACTTAATTTAGTAAAAATAGTATAATTTCTTACCGAATTAACAATGTATATACCCCGACCACGACTAGACGCCGCGGGTTTCACAATCCATGGGCCCTTCGTTCTGTAATGCGTAGTGCAGAGGTCCTTATATTCAGTGGGCATCAAAAAAGTCGTCGGAATGAAATCGAAGTGTTTTAGCCCTCTGAAGTATTGCATTTTCTCTATATTCTTGAATAACTTGTCTTTGCGAGTAAGTTCGTATGATCTATAAAATATAGCAAGTGCATTTGTAATTATCAAGTGATCGATTCACGTGACAGTTGAAATTTTATAATGAATATTATAAAGAGGTAAAGTTTGTAAGTTCGGATGTAAGGAGAACTATCCGAAACAATTTCAAAAATTCTTTCACAAATATTTAGAATCGACCTTCAGGATGAATATAACCTATATATTTTTTTATAATTTTCATTTTTTTAAATTCAAGTACGATATATACCACGCGGTCTATGCGGGCGAAGCCGCGGGCGGTAGCTAGTCTTAAATATAGTATATATATATATATTATCTGCTATTTTTAGAGAGTGTTTTAATCACTACATATTATAAAATAAAGTCCCCCGCCGCGTCTGTCTGTCGGTCTGTCTGTCTGTCTGAACGCGATAAACTCAAAAACTACCGAACGGGTTGGCATATTATTGGCACTAATTGACGGAGTGATTCAAGAGGAAGGTTTACGTGTATAATTTATTAATGTTTTGTATAAATTTGTTGAAATATGACGATTAATGTTGAAGAAGTAAGAAAAAAATCAAGCCGGCTGGGATCTTTCATCGAAAACGCTGCCTAATCCTTTTGAGATATAACAAAATAATGTATGGAGGAATTGTGTATTTTATATAGGAATAAAGAAAAGTCCGCGATGGCATATGTCTATCTTTTATGGATAGCTTACTATACCTATTTTTATGTTTTAAAAAAGGGTGACATATGATGAGGTAATTTGAAAGCAATTTATACGGATACAGTATTAATCCTTATAAAATTAAATACGTTACTTATCTTCAGCATTTTATGCACATTATGATTGCCCTTTACACTATACAGTTTAAATTAATATCTAAGAAGCTATCGCGAAATATATATATCGCGCGACCAGCCGGGCGGCCTTACGGGACGACGCGACACGCGTTTTTAGGTTAGGTTATATGTATTTATTCTTTACTTTTTCATATATTTATAGAATTGGAAATAAAATAATTTAAAAATACTCCAAGTAGGATGAACTTACGTCATATTTAAAGGTAATTAAATCCAATTTACATGTTCGACGCAACAAGCTGATATGACACTATGACAGAAAAAACATTACGGCTTATATGCTTTGCTACCCGTGCGAAGCCGGGGCGGGTCGCTAGTTTCGTATAAGATTCAGTTATGTGGGGTTGTTTGTTGTACCGCTCGACTTTTAGTCTCATGAGATAATTTCAATGAAACTTATTTTGTTTCTAGTCAAGACGTAATTTTGTATCATGTAAGATGGTATGTCGCATATGATTCTCGAAAATTGTAATGTTCTTTATGGCTTTTGAAAATACAGAATTACGTTTTCGCTAGAAAAATATTGAATTTCATCGACTGACCGGTTGGCCAAGTGGTTAGAGAACCTAACTGCGGAGCTGAGGCTCGCGGGTTCGATTCCCGCCCGGGACAAATATTTGTGTGCAAGAACATGTCTATTTGTTCCATGTCTGGATGTAAAAGTATGTATTTATTTAAAAAACTAATATTTAAGTATATATATCAGTTGTCTAGTATTCCATAATACAAGCATATTACTTGTTTGCTTTGGGACTAGATGGCACTGTGTGTGATGTCCCAGATATTATTATGTTCCATTAGACATAAAGTTAAGTGGTCCGAAAATCACCCCCATGATTCATTTCTTGCATATTTTCAAATTTATTATATTATAAATGTACAATGTTGGAAACGAAACAAATGTTTCTATTTTCATAACGTCAATTTCTATGTCTTTTTTGTCACTGTCATAGAAAAATGTACTTGTAATTTGTTTTTATTTTTCATAGAAACCATTTGAGAGACCTCTACTATTCCAACTACTATTCCAAGAACCTACAAATTAAAAAAAAAAAACTTAAGGAGTATAAAGTGGCTGAGAGAATGTTAACCGTTTGCATGCTGAAATGTAAAATAGCAAAGAATTTTTTAATACACGTCGAGGAGCGTGTGTTAAAGGCATTAACATTTAATAGTTTGCAATACGTATTTGCTGACCTTTTTTACTATTGTTATACAACAGTGAAGTAAAATATTTCATGATAACAGACCTATTAAAAAAACACCAACGCCTTAATTACAATTTCTAATGGGAGAAATAAAATAAGTGATTAGTAGTTTCAAGGTACTGGAGCTGTGATTAAACGGCATAAAACGGACGCCAATATGCTGAATAAGCATTTTTTTTACGGTTTTTGTCGAAAATTAAAACCGATATAATAATGGTGTCGTAATAGTCCGAGCGCAGCGAACCTGTTTCAAATCTATAAGGCCATGTGGCCGTGGTTCGAATCCGGGCGTGTACCAAATACCGATGAGTTTTTTCTTACTTAAGCTCATCAACTATCACTGCCTCCGTGCCTCGGAGAGCACGTTAAGCAGTCGGTCCCGGTTGCTGCCAATAGATGACGGTCGTTACAATCCGCCGACCCGCATTGGAGCAGCGTGGTGGATTTAAGTTCCAAACCCCATCATCTTGAGGGGAGGCCTAAGCCCTTGCAGTGGGATATAAAAAGGTCTGATGGAATGGAATAGAATAGTACTAAACATAACTGCATCCGTATTACACATTTATTTTGTAACCCATTTATCGCTTTGTAGGTGTTACATAATTGTAATATATTGTATCGACGCATTATCGTGAACCTAATTCGGTCGACACATCACAAATAAATTATATAATGTGAAATCTCACCTCTTGCCACAATTTGCTAAATGTGGACTACACGACCTTAAATGCAAAAATGCATATAGGAATGTTATGCAAATTCATTTTCTAACAATTAATGAAAAATTTAATAATACCTAATGTAATACAATAAACAAAAAGTAGCAACCTGAATGTGAAATTTCAACCTTCTAGGAAATATGATTCATTAATTTATAGTGAAGGTAGCTAACAGTCAATACAAATACATTGTTTGCACTTTGCTTTCTTTGGTACGCTTAACAAGTGGATAATTATTAGTATTTAATCTATGTGCTTCTATGTGTGAATTATATTCTGTGGGAAGTTGTTCGCAATGAAAATAAATTATTTGTAAGAAAATTCGTCCTTGTTTATTCTGTGGCTTACGTATTGTTTACAAAATGTTTTTGACCCGAAAGAACGCTATATCTAGATTTTTTTTGAAATATTCTAATCATTATAGTTTCTTAATAAAAAAAATTTACAAAAGTACCTAGGGAAGTGATTGACCCTTTGATAAGACGATAACGACCTCAATAAATCCGGTTTAGGATGGAGCCCAGCCCATAGTAAATTGAAATCCTTAGAATCGTGTGGAACTTCGACCAGACCGTGCGCCTGAAGCAATCGATGTAGTAATTTCGTCTCCGTGTTCACTAACTTGTAAGTTATTTTGAGTATTCGAGCTGGCATGTTGTCACTTTCTAGTACCTGTAAAAAAGCACATCACTACATACGAGGAGTGTTCGGAAAATATCTAGAATAGAATAGAACAAAGTTACGTTGATATTTTTAATTTATGTAAAATCTTTGGTTTATTATTTTACCTACTGGCCAGTGTGAATATGGCCCGCGACAGATAACTTTTTCGATTGTTTTAAAAATTTTTATTTTAATTGTTCATTTATACTTATTCCGAAAAATGGAGAGAACTGAGAATCGGGTCGTAATTAAATATTTAGTACAGAAAAAAATTCCAATAATTTTTTTTATTACGACTTACTGTATACTTCAGGGTACAAATTTTTTTTCATATACTACAGTGGCTTTTTAATGTGCGAAGTTTAAACGTGGAAAAAGAGTTGCCAAGACGGGTGCAGAACGAGAAGGCCTTCCATCTCTCTAACAGAAGAAAACATAAAGAAGTTGATGACAGTTTTGAATGGTAGAAGAATAACTATACGTTTTAGAGCTGATACTCTAAACATTTCTTTCGGTCGTGTTCAATCAGTTTTAACATACCAGATTAAGAAAATTGAGACAGAAACTTATTTTATTAATAGGTATATTATTATTTTATATTTAGTGTATCGTTATTTTTACCTTTTGTTATTATGATTTTACCACTTTTAATTTGTCCGTCCCGACTTTCTTACCATTAAATCACGAAAAACTAATTTTGAGAGTTGGCAACCCTCGTAGGTGCCAATGTTCCATTTCGTAGAACTCTAAAAATATCTCTTTGATTTAGTGAAAACTTTTATTCGAGAAAGCTTTAACTTCCGAAGGCCGTAACAGCACATCGTTGTAAAGTACTAATTAAAGTCCTGAACGCACGAAATAACAGCGCCAAAAAAAAAAACTAAATAGGCAAAAAAGTTCGACGCGAGTGCGTGCGTGTTCACTATAAAACTAAATCTACTCATTCAAAGTTCAGAGCTGCCATTAGGAACACACGAAAATTTGAATTTCATATTACTCTTGCTGTTGCATGTAGGGTTTATAGTAAATTAAAAAAAAAATTATTAAATTACAATGTCTTTAAATAAACGACTTACTCAGTGTTATTTGGCTATTAAGGATATTCTATTGTTCTGTTCTGTTTACCAAATAGCTTAAAAAAGAGCTAATTAATTAAAACATTTTAAGAACTAAAAATAATCAATGCTGGCTGTTCCGTCGTCAACGAACAAAGAAAAGTGTATATTTAAATACATTTATTAAAGACGTGTCTTTTGGAAAAAATGTCTGTCTGATTACTGTCAAAGGTTAAGTTCTTTTTGTCATATTTAAAACCAGCCAGTCCGTCTATGGTCAGCCGCCGTCGCCGCGACACTGGCTTTTTAATTTTTAGGGTTCCCGAATCTAAAATAAAAATGGAGTCTAAGGCGCATTTATATCGTCGATATAGATTTAGCACTGGTTTGACATTGAATATATTCTAGTCATTATAATACAGCTTAGCTGAGTACAGTCATGGCAAAAATTTTTTTTTTCTATTTTACCTTGATACATTCCACGTCTTTGACCAGCAAATGTTCCGAATCGTCACTTTCCAAAGGCGACGATGGACGTTGCAACGACAGCGATTTCCGTTTGCTTTTGCCTTTGCAGCCGCGTTTGTGTTTTGTTGATTCTAAAACAATTAAAAAAAAAACCTTTTACAAAGAAAATGTTTCCCATTTAAGTGAGCCTTGAACTAGTGGACCCGTCGAGCTAAGAAATATATATCAATAGAGTACGCATTAGTAAGTAAACAGTGTGTAATATTATAGTAAAAATAGTTATGTCACATATTCTATACTATATGGAACTCTTGTTACAAAATTACAAATGACATGACTATTGAGCTATTATTGACCCAAGTAATTATTACGTGGTTATAGGTTGCCCCAAGTTGAAACATGTGTGATTGAAAAGATAGTTTTTTTTAATTGCAAATAATTTGATGTTTAAAAAAAAAGCGACGTTTTTGAGATGTATATTAAAACTTATACATTTCACGCCTCTTTATATGTTACACAGTTGTACTCGAATGTTTTTATTTCAACCACTACGTATTTTTTCGACATAATACATATTACGTTTTTGAAAACTTATAGTTTTTGATAAAAATTAAATAATTATGGTTCATTCAAGATAACTCTAGTGACAGCCTCATATTTTGTAAAGAATAATAGTTATATAGCGCCATCTATGGCAAAGTGTAGCAACTAATTCGATTCCAGTTTATTTGGCTGCGAATATTGGCTGGTTATCAAACTCCATCAGAATATTACTACTTTTTTAAGTTTATCAAACCCTGCTGCATATAAAATCACAAAATAAAAATGAAAGATATTTTCGCGTAACTTTATTTTTGAAATTGATGTTCTTCAGTTTTTATTTTTTAAACAAATAAGCAATAGTGTGAGTCAATAGTGAACTTTGTTCTTTCTATTTTTATTTAATGATTTATTTTTTGGACATTCTATCTACAGTATATTACAAATACTAACCTTTAGTTGATGATGGTGATGGATTTCTTTCATTGATTCTAGGCAACGGAATAGATATATTAGCTGTAGTATTTTCAACTATTAGATTTGTCTTTAACGTAATCTTATTTAAATCGTTCAGAACATCTTGAATGTCTCTTTTGTGTTCTCCGCTTCTTTCTGTCCCCACTTCATCTTCGGTGACTACCTCAGGAACATCCGCGTCACTCACATGTCTGACCACATAAGCGGTTCCGGTGTATTTCGTAGTATTACCAAACGTCTCCATCACGTCGTGCATAATATTTTTAGTTCTGACGCTGAAAGTGTGAGGTTCCGCGACCAGTCTTTTAGCCATATTTTTGGCCTTGTTGAGTAGGATCGACGTTCCCGTGTTATTGCCGACTGTTTTTGTAGCGGATTCCATGGAAGGTGTACGAGATGCGAGGACGCAAGATCTGAAGACCAGGACAGCGCCTTTGGTTCCGGGAGGTCCACCGCATATCCAGTCCGTGATAGAAGCTTCGGTCTCTTTGCTTGTCGTATCATTTTCGTCGTCATTCTTTTTCATGGTGTCGACCGGCGGTGTCGTTTCGGAAGGTAGGCCGGATGTGGATGGATCGGTATTTGTTGTCGATACATGTGGACTGAAATGAAAAAAAACTTTTTGATTTTTGACGAAATTATAAGTTAAAATTAATTCCTCATTCAAAAACAATAATTGAACATGTTTTTTTTTAAATTTAAATAAGGATAAATAAGGACCTATTACAAGCGAAAAACTATGTAAGTAAGTTTGACTAAGTCGAACTATATTCGCCAATTGAATATTTTCTTTTGGCCTAACGAGTATATCACATCCATATTCATAACGAGTGTAGTATTTCAGTATTTTACTCGATACTGGTTTGTCGCCTGTTACATGTCTGCACCGTAACTTTAAAAAAAATTAAACATCAAATGATTCTAAAAATGTGTCTATCGAAAATAAACGAAGATCCTGCGAACGAAAAAAAAAATTGTTTAAAAGCATAGACTTAAAGAACAAGATAAAAAGACATTCGATCGAGCAAATCATAAACAAGCTTTGGAAATAACAACGTTAAAATTATAAAAATTCAGAAACAAAGCATAATATACTCCACGATCATAAAGTCTAGTTCGATAATACTTTTAAAATATCTTAAACCAATTAATAGGTACATTCAATGCGTAGTATTCAGACATAAATATTATAATTGCATTTACTAAAAAAAAATCCAATACTTATTGTTTGAAATTAAAAATAGTAAACAGCCTGTATTTTATTTTGGCATCTGAGAAAAAAAGATGGCATCAGCGAATTGTAGCACAGATCACGGATCCACTGGATTAATAATCAAAATCACATACGAGTGAAAATTACCTTTCGTGTACGCATTCCGCGGTTTTGGCATACAAGCTGTTTTTTAATCAATCGATGTTTTATTATTTTTACAGTAATTATTTTCAACTTAAATGGGTAAAAAAATTAAATCGCAGCGTGTATAGAAATTGGTGTTAGCAATAGAAAAATGGAACACTATAAAGCGAGGTCATCGTAGCATTCAAGTGGAGCATATGGCGTAAAGACTGAAGTTTTGTTCCGAGTCACGCGTCGATAAACGCTCATGCAATATTTTTAAACGAACAGCAGGTCGATTCACGTTTCAATCGCATGTTAGCGTTCGTCGTATGTTTTTTGATCGTACGTTAGACGTTAGCGGGCGGCTTACGATCGCCTATAATACTGGCTCTCTTGTGGATAACAATATTAGTGCTGGAAATATTCTACTTTCCATAACATCAAGAAAGGTTGGTAAAAACACTTATGGAATGAAATACCAATATATAATAACCAATCATACTCTAGCTAAATGGTGCAAGATGGCGAGTTTCAGTCCGCGAGGTCCCCGCGCGCCCGTCTTCGCTCTCGCGAAATAGCTTCTGACATTTTCGAACCAAACGCTGCTGTCACATTTATTTACTCTAAGACTAGTATAAAGATACGTGATTTCGGTAAAAAATATTACACACCCGATTTTGTCTACCTGGTATTCAGGATTCGCATTTTTTACATATTTTAAGGTTCAAGCAGATACGTTAGTTTCATAGCAACAAAAGTAAAATTATGTTTGTATAGTCGAATGATAGGGCCCCTAGAGACCTTCAACGTGATGTTAGATTAATGAGAGGTGCGCTATTTGCAACATGCGAGGTAACGCGTGCGAGCAAAGTAATCAATTAGAAAAAAGATGTATTCAACAATAATCCATACTCCACCCGACTGAACCCAACATGCCTTTTCATGGCTGTTCACTTTATTTCCTTTTGTATGTAACTTCCTAAACAAATCAAACAAAACGGACGACTTTTGTGTCTGCTGTTGCTAACTCGACAACAGAAGCTAGCGGGCGGCAAACTTTATAATTATCAAACAGCGATTAAAAGTTTAAACAGCAGTGAATCTAACATCGGTGTCATAACAACGATCAGCGGGTTGTCATTGCCTAGACGACGCAAACGTTCGAATTAAAATACAGTCGATTGCATAGCAAAGATCACCTTACCAGGCGCCTACACAATTTATTTAGTTAAACTTACGCTAGGCGATTGAGTATATAAACGACCAGATTTTGTAGGCGCCTAGTCCTCCAATATTTTACTAAGTTAACATAGCTGTCATTTGACAGTGTTATAATTCGAACGATCGCTTCGACTAGGCGATAGCACAATGCGTGACCCTACAAGCGAAGACAACACGGCTAATAGACAGAGAGGTCGAAATTATAGGGTTCCGTTTTTGGAATTTAGCTATGGAAACCTAAATATATTCAACAATAATAGGTACTGTACCCGATTGAACCCCACGATTGAATGTCGCATTGTGCCATCGCATCGAATCATAACACTGCCAAATGGCAGAGCCATGTTAACTTAGTAAAGGATCACAGTACTAAGCGTTTACGTAATATGGTCGTTTAAATTTTCAATCGCCTAGCGTAAGTATTATCGACTAAATTGTGAAGGAGCCTAGTAACGTACTGTAATTCCTTCGTAAGTTAATATGGCTATATAATTGATAAGTGTTATAAATTAAACTATTGCCTCGACCAGGGGATACTATATGTAACCTAGCTGTATACTTAATACTCGATGACGACGATAAGAAATGGCTTTAATACAATTAATTCTTGTAAATTAATTCTTGCAGTATTCTTGTAAAACCGAACTTTAATGACGACAACGAGAAAATTTTCTGTACATTGTTTAGGTACCTATCTAAATTTTACTAAACTAACGATTTGCGTATATTAGACGAGCAACAAACTGCTTGTTTCTAATCGAATAATCTCGAACAAATTCGACGCTGCTACTTTTAATTGAGTGCAGAGTCAAATTTTATTTATGTAGTCTATAAACTATGGCAATATGTGGTGAATCTAAGAGCTACGAGGCTATCACAGACAATGGACGGAAATTTACAATTTAAGTGCTTTTAGTAATTAAACTACAGGACCATAAATAATCAATACAGTCAACTTTACCATACTTTGCGAAGACAGCGATAAAAAATGGAACATACAAATCGAGGTCATGCAGCGTATTCGGTAAAGCATATGGCGCAAAATCGTTTCAGTTCAACAAACGTCCATGTACGGTCACTGGCTGCGCGGATCGAACTAACCGTATCGATATATAATATTATCATTAAATATTGAACAAGTTTACGTATCGATTTCTGACATTGTGCATAGAATTATTTATGGGCAATTTTCGTGCGATCGTTTTCTGTACAGGCAATATATAAAATCGGCTTGTGCGTTCTGGCCAAAGTTGTAGATTATTTAGATTCCATATAGTGTTATAGTTATTGACGGCGCGGCATCTGCCTCCATTTAGATTTTATAAAAGTTTAGGTGTCGATTTCAACTTCTTGAGAAGTCGTCAAACGAAGTTTATCGGAGTGATATGCTACAAGAATCAAAGATCTGACGCTCTGGTCAAATCGTTTATTTGTCAACTATGGATTAATTTTTAATTTCGATCAGCACGGCTACCATAAGTTTGAATGGTTTAAAGTGTCGACACTCACTGTAGTGAGTGACACGTAAAAATTTGTATGGAAATATATTGTACCGACAAGAACTGCAATTCACGTACAAATCTTTTACGAGTCGGTAGCGAATGTTGACGCGTTAAAGCAATTGGCTTACTCATGGTAGCCATGCAGAGATCCGAAATGAAAATTATTTGCTACCGCATTCAAGTGTATCGCCAAATGTGTAGCATTGCCTCTTCCCATCCAATTAACGTTACCCGAATACATCAATTTGATCGTAGATTAACACGTTATTAGTCAACTAAACAGGAAGGGCTTATGCAGTGATATTACATGTGAAACGTTGGTTAACCCATAATCAATTTGACCAGAGTTTCGGAACTCGGGACTTAGAGGAAAAGATAACGCAAGATAATGATCGTATTTTTGACGACGTTTTCTTATTATCGGTACATATTTTTTTTATTAAAAAAACCGACTGTGTAAAACGAGAACCCCCCTACTTGACATAGTTCATTCACTTTCATTATTTCTTTGTCACAATACGACGCCAGGTTGTCACCAAATCCACTTTTGATTACTGTCACAAGGTTAAGACAAATTGATTGTCGCAAGATTCATCAAAATCGGCCCACGCGTTTCGTCTCTAGATCGCCGCAAAGTAACGAACATATATGTCGTACATATTAGACTGATGAACACATTACTTCTCTTTTGTGTCGCGCAGTCGGGTAAAAACTGAGGCAAGTCTGTTTTCATACAATTTGAAAAACTTGCGTAATCTATTTCCTCGCAACCTTGATTCACGTTTGACCGATTTTCCACCGGCTTTAGGCGTCTTTGCTCGCGTAGGATTTGGTTTTATAGTCAATTAATACACTCATGTTCACTTCTTTCGTCACATAACATGGCCATAATTTGACTGACCGATTGGTCGAGTGATCGGAGGCCCCTACTGCAGCCCCGAAGATCGCGGATTCAGTTTCCGCCCGGGACAAATATTTGTGTTCACGAACATGTCTTGTTGGCATTCATGTTTCTGTTACGTATCTGGAAATAAAATGTTTATACCGCGTGGTCGGTTGAACGTAGTTCAAACTTATAGAGCGTGTGAAGCTTACCGAACTAAACAAAACGTTTAAAAAAAAGTGATAAAGAAATGAAACTTTAAACATATTGTTCTCGGTAACCGTTAGTTTGCGCGATCTGTTTTATTGAAATTTTTAGGTATGTACAGCAGTTCTCTTAATACCCGTAGTACATAATAATATTACCTCGGACATCCCACACAGCGCCATCTATCTAGTTCCAAACTAATCAAAGTTTGTACTATGGATACTAGACAACTGATAAAAATACTTAAATAATCTTTATAATATTTACATAATATAGATATATTTATTTTACACACCAAGACACGGAACAAATAGACCTGTTCATGCACACAAATATTTGTCACGGGTGGGAATCGAACCCGCGACTCCTAGCTACGCCCGTGTGGTATAAGATACCATTTGGTAAACCACGTTTTTATTAATTTCAACTCTCACCCAAATCATTATGTGCATGCTCATTCCATCCAAAGTCATTTGTTTTATCTACACTAATATTATAAAGCTAAAGAGTTAGTTTGTTTGTTTGTTTGTTTGTTTGTTTGTTTGTTTGTTTGTTTGTTTGAACGCGTAAATCTCAGGAACTACTGGTTCAAATTGAAAAATTATTTTTGTGTTGGATAGTCCATTTATCGAGGAAGGCTATAGGCTATACTACATCACACTACGACCAATATGAGTGGAACATCAATGAAAAATGTGGCGAAAACGGGAAAAATTATTCCTTTTGAGAGCTTCGTAAACGGTTGATGTTAAGCAAAAATCATGTATTACGGAATTGTTCCCCTCTAAAAGTTCTAAACAAAAGTCCGCGACAGCATATGTGTATATTTTAAGGTTAGCTTACTATAACCTTTTTTATGACAATCAAATTTGTTTTAACATAATGTACTAATTACGAAGATGTTTTTTAAATGTGATATTATTTTCTTATTATCTTATAATCTAATAATAGAAATACTTATTATAAAGCTAAAGAGTTTGTTTGTTTGTTTGAATGCGCTAATCTCTGAAACTACCAGTCGCATTTGAAAAATTCTTTTTGCCTTTGATAGCCTGAATTCAGCGGAGGGTTATAGGCTATATATATGAAAACGAACTGTCTGTCTATTCGAGCAAATCGGCTTCGGCCAAAAGGGTTTAACCGATTTTGATGAAATTTTACACATATGGAACATCCATATGTGACATACAGAACTTTTTGTATGTCTGTCTGTACGTCCATCTGTATAAACAGATTTTAATGAAACATCACAAGTATGAAAAGAAGGTCGTCAAAACTAACAAATGTTACTTTTTGTCCATCTGTCTGTCTGTACGTGTATCTGTCTATTTGAGCTAATCTCCAAAACGGCTAAACAGATTTTAAGGAAACTTTGCAGACGGGAAAGAAGGTTGTCAAGAGATTTGACATTAGCTACTTTTTGTCCGTCTGTTCGTCTGTACGTCTATGTGTCTATTCAATTAAATTTTATCTATTCGAGCTAATTTCCAATACGGCTGAACTGATTTTAATGAAACTTTGCAGACGTGAAAGAAGGTTGTCAAGAGTGTCATAAGCAACTTTTGTGTTTGTTTGTCTGTCTATCTGTCTGTTGTTTGTCCTCACTGATCTAGCAACGTACAGCCGAAACTACTAAGTCTAGGAAGCTTAAATTTGGAACATGGGTTTATTTTATAACGTGAGCATTAAGTTAAAAAAAGTCTTTTTTAGAAATTTCAAACTAAGGATGGGAATAGAGGGACTAAAATAATGACGTGTTTCAGGGTTTTTAGATTTCCACATTTTAAGAGTGGGAAACGGGAGATGAAAAATTGTATCGGTTTTTTAAAGAGTGGAAGGGGAATGAAGATAGAAAGTTTGAATGGGTGTGACCAAAACTGGTTCCAGCAAAAAGTACGTATAAACCATCTCGGATGTTAATAGTACTTATAACAGGAATAAGTAGTCTACGCAGGCGAAGCTGCGGGCGGTCGCTAGTCATAATTAAAGATAATTTCTTTTTCTTTCTCGCCCCTCCTTTGCCATTTCAAAAGCAGTAGGATTCTACAATAAACTTGTAATCTTTTTTAGTATTTATAATTTTGTGTACACCTATAGTATAAATAGGTTGTACTATTCGAATCTCAGTGGTCAAACACGAAAGGCGCCCTAAAATAACTTGTCTTAGAGAACCTTAGCTACCGGTAATATATCAATCATATACTTTGTAGCACGTAAATAATGTTCTTTTATATTTCTATTCATTTCTTCACTTCATCAGCCCATTTTTACCCCATTGCAGGGGTTTAGGCCTCCCCCTGGGTGAGGGGGGGGGCTTGGAGTTTAAATCCACCACGCTGCTGCACTGCGGTTTGGAGATTGTAACGACCGCCATCTATCGACAGCAACCGGGACCGACTGCTTAACGTGCTCTCCGAGGCACGGAGTCAGTGATAGTTATGTCGGATTCGAACCATGGCCTTATAAATTTGAGACAGGTTCGTTTCGCTTTGGGCTATCACGACACATATTTCTATTGTCTGATAATTATGCACATTTTAAAAGTGTAACTGGCTTACGAATTTGCTATGATTGTTGAATGCTATTGACACGATAGTGAAACGTTTTATTGCATAATTATCGCATCAAATACCTACAAAGTTATAAACAAAAGTTTCTCGGACACTTATATTACAAAGTAGTATTCAAGTTGTGATTGTACGAACAGATAGACATAGAGACAAACGAATCCTGTAACAATTCTATTACATGTAAATAAACCACAGAAATAAACCTATGTACGACGAAAACAATGTTAGACCATATAATTAGAATGTGGGCGGATGTGGAAACAAAAAATACGTTTTGGTGACACCCAATTGTGTAAAGCGCTTTCTAATTAATATGCTAGACGTGCTTGCATTTAGGTTGAGTTTACACTAGGGAGAATTGGATGTAGTTAAGTAGAATACGTCCGACCTATAAAATACGATAAATAACTTACAGTATTTTATTGTGGTATTAATATATGTGTAAATTACGGATATTTTTTCTATAAAACTATTTATTAACAATAATATTATTAACACATTATTTTGCAAAAAAATCTAGATATATATATACAAATAAATAAAATTGAAGTGTCTGTCTGTGATTTTAAAATGAAGGCTTATATTTAATTTGAGCTTATTTATCGCAAGATTCTCACTTTAATTTTGAATTGATTTGAAAAGAGAAGAATGTGATAATTACAAAATAGAACGAAAATAAATGGATCTCCCTACCAAGACATGATTAAGTTTAATTGTGTACGATATATACAAACATATAGGGCACGTCAGAGAAGCCGCGGGCGGTCGCTAGTTTAAGTAAATAAATAATGCATACCTACCTAATAATTACTACATTTATGTTAATAAGTAGAAAACGCTTGGACACAGCTATGGCTCGAATCCTTACTAAGGATACCCCAAACATATTTTTACATCTCACTGTCGTTGAGAAAATTCATAGCCAAAAAACCCGCTATGGAGCTTCTGGTCACCCGATGAGCTTGATAACGACTTATTACATCATAAATTTACTAATATAATACACTGTGCATAAGATGTGGTATATGTCGTGATAGCCCAGAGCGCAACGAACCTGTCTCAAATTTATAAGGCCTCATAGAGCCATGGTTCGAATCCGGGCGTGTACCAATGAGTTTTTCTGACTTAAGTACACAATATCACTGACACCGTGCTTCGGAGGGCACGTTAAGCAGTCGGTCCCGGACGCTGTCAATAGATGGCGGTCGTTACAGTTCCCAACCCGCAGTGGAGCAGCGTGGTGGACTTAAGCTCCAAGCCCCCCTCCTCACCCTGGGGGAGGCCTAAGCCCCTGCAGTGGGGTAAAAATGGGCTGATGATGAAGATGTGGTATGTACGTTTCAAGTCAGGTATATACATAGAGATACTGCATTGTGAGAACAACAATTTGAACAAGAAAATATACGCCACAGACCCAAAAATATACATCACGATATGTTAGTGTCGTGATAAACCGAACGCCGCGAACCTGTTTAAAATCTATAAGGCCCTGTGGCCATGGTTCGAATCCGGGCGTGTACCAATGTGTTTTTTCTGACTTAAGTACATCACTGACTCTGTGCCTCGGAGAGCGCGTTAAGCAGTCGGTCCCGGTTGCAGTCAATAGATGGCGGTCGTTACAATCCACCAAACCGCATCGGAACAGCGTGGTGAGTTTAAGCTTCAAGCCTTTCATCTTTAGGGGAGGCCTAAGCTATTGCAGTAGGGTATAAAAAGACACTGTGAAGTTGAATTTATTGTGACGCATATGTAAAAATTGCACTCGAAAACCCAAGATTCTGAAATTACATTTAATGTGTAATTTCACGAAATGTTCAAAACGAACAATGATAATGACGTACCTAATTACCTATGGTGTCTGTCTAATGTCCGAGTATCATTTTGCTCAGGTTTTTAATTGTTTCAAAATATGAAACGCTCCATCTCGATGTTTCTGCTATCTAGTTCCCATATAATTTCGAAATGTCATATAAATTAATAAATAAAATTCAATAATTCTGATGAATTCGTTACGAATATCTAATGGATAACCGTAATGGTGGATCGTGAAAACGTTATAAATTAGATATAAATATTTTACCATTTTTTTCATATTTCAACACCTAATGTTGGCAAGTGTAGATGGTTCGAACCATAGACATATATATACTAGCGTAGGAGACCAACTGACATCTAAACATCGCATGACCGAAACGGAAATGAGTATGTGTGCAAAATTCACATGTGGTTGAGCCAGTTTTAGTGATGTGCATGGGTGTTTTTTATATTATCGATAGCACGTAGTACTTTCATGATAATGTGTCGTTGAAATTACCGCGTTATCATAAGTCGAAATCGCAATCCTATTTATTATTTTGAATCTGCTATACTACAAAATTTTTGTTTTGAGTTAGTTTTCCTAACTTTTAGTTTTTTAAAATGACAAATCATCAATCAATCAATTCAAATGCCATTTCCTTTACTCCAATAAGGTTTTTTTTTTGTTAACAGTTGATAATAAAAAAATTGCAGAAAGAAGTAAAGAAAGCGTTAATATCATTATGGAATTTTTTATATTTAGTTGAATACAAGTCAAGTAATAAATAAAACCATATAAATAAACCATTTTTATTTTTAATGACCATACGTCATGTTGCAACGCATAACAACAAACTTTTTAACACTCTTTGTAAACAAAAAAATAAGAATGTACAAAACAAAAACATTTACAATTTAGAAGTTTCATGATGAATATCATATTTAACTTGATAGAATTGAAAGATAAACCAAAACTAATAAAACAGTGAAAGTTTTTTTTTAATTCGTCAACAAATGACTAAGAAATAAATTATTGATATTTATGTATTTTCGTGCGGTTTGACTGGTGGCTTCTTACTGCCCGTGACGTCACATCGCTTACTCGATTGAGTGTCGCGTCGTCTCACTGCACCACAAATTATGTCTTCGATGAAATTCCTATATTTCATCCAAGTCTATAATATCTTTTGTTTCTTTATGTAATGGATATTTAAGTTTTATTTGATTATAAAGGAAGAAGTTTTTGTAAAAGACAAAGTGATAATTTACTTAAAATTGATATTTTCACTGTGATGGATTTTTTTCTTCAAATCCGTTTTATATTAGTGCTGAAATTAAGGTTTAGGCTCTAAAGTTGAAGGTTCTGGTGATATATCCCGATAAACGTACGCTGACACCGATCGCTTGGTCTTCAGATTGACCTGTACAGAAATTACAGTTGGCATAAATGCTCTGACTTTAGATATTAAGTATATACTAAGTAAGCACATATGAAAAAGAAAGAAACCCCTAACGGCACAAATTCAGTAGGTATAGATCCTTTCTCCAAAAGTCGTCGGTGATTTACTTAGACAAAACAGTTTTCCGTAAAATGTCTACTGCAAACCAAAGAATGTTTTCGAGGCGTCCCACCTGTTCTATTTAGAATTTTTTTTCCATTGTTCTCTGCTAACCGCGTTTACAGGTAACCTGGATATTATGAAATAGTCATCATTATCAGGAAGCATTTTTTAACACCGCAGTTTCTTGGAGGAAAATGAGGTTAAACTATTGTATACAGTAACTTCGTCATTCAAAGTTAAGTTATTTACAACGTTCTTAATCAGAGAGTAGATAGAACGCAGACTTTAAATCATAAATAAATAACGATTAAAATTATTTGTGTATATATCTTATATTTTCATATGAGCACTTCTTGTATTTATATATATCCTATGTGTAATATATAGGTATAGATGTCATACTTTCTCTTACAATGTGCTGCCAGGCTAAATAAACCTCCAATATGTTTAAAAACAGTTAACGACATATTTCCAGTGAAACAGGTGCAATTAGGTAATATTAAATATACAAAATATTTATATTTTAAAATATCGACATATCGATAGATTTTGTGCAATCCCTATGCTAAATTGTTTGATTGTAATTTTACACAATATTTTTGTATCTTACACATAATTGTTTAAAATAACAAATTATTTACAAAATAGAGTATTTACCGTATACTATTGACGTATAAACAAGTAAATTTAGGATTGCGTTTTATAAAAATAAGCATTAAGATAACAGTATATTTTGGGCAGTACTTACATGTGAAATCTCTCTTTATTTGGATTATTATCATATGTTACAGTGCAATCTAAAACAGAACACGACATCTTTGTAATTCACAAGATTTAATTTATGTAGTTCAGAATGATTAAAGCACAAAATAGAAAACAAAGCTGGACCTTATTTTGACAAGTGTCTAATGAAGACTAAATGTGTTGAAAGAGGTTTTGTGTCAGATTTTCTTGCATTTCTTTCTCGCATGTAGGATTTCCGCAAAGAGCTGGATGTCATTCGCACACTGTGTTCCTCTCTTACGCTAGTATATATACCTTTATGGTTCGAACTAAGAAAAAGGCAAGAAGCCTCGCCTCGAACACTATCGTATCATAATAATTAAGGCTCCAAAAACCTTGCCGATTCGCTTGTACAAATTGATATCTTGTACACGAAACACGCCGACGTTGACCGTTGACGTAAAAAGAAGCCTAAAATACAACACTGTATCGTGAAACGGTGTAAATTTTACGTTACAAAAAAAAGCTCTATGGAATTACTTTTCACAACTTAAGTTACTCATTATGTCAAATCGTGACACCCTGTTATTACATGAGCTGTCATATCTATATTTTGGTCTGAGCTTCCAGATAGTTTTTATATAACAGAGAAAAATTCTGTGTTTTAAAATTACTTTAGATTATTGGTTGTACACGTAATAATGAGAGCACCGACTTCGTTATGAAAATTCTAACTGACCTGAAAATTCCGTGTACTTAGCTGCAGCGGAAATTTGACGGAAATGACCTAGTAATATTAGCGGAAATTTTAATTCAGAATAGCCATCTCTCATGAAGTGGTATTATACAATACCTATGCACACTGTTTCATTTCACTAAAAAAATTTCCCTATGCTGTTTATCGCATAAATCGATTAAGAAATGCTTTTTAAATGCAGGAGTAAAACACCCACCTGTCTATTTAACATACTTTTTTTTTTTAAAAATAACTTGTGTGTCGTGACTTCGACGTAAAAAAAAGATTAAATAAATTCTGTAAGCGTGTTTGATCAAAATATATCTTTTTGATTAATATGGTTTGATGAAGGACCTTCAGGCGCATATTTTCCAGTTTTTATTTTTTAAAGATCACTTTTGGTTACCGAGTTATTAATTTTTATTCAAATTTTTGTTTTTATTTTTTTTCTCCCAAAAACCGCAAAAGTGCGACTTGTGACTGGCACTCAAAGATTCCTCATAAATGCGTCTATCAGTGATAAAAAAGTCAAGTCGCACTATGGAAGCGTTTGGGAGTTACGGATAAAGGTTATATAGTACATTTTAAGGTTGTCACTAAAGGTCAAACAATTGTAATATTTGTAATCAATAAAAAATTTAAGACACATACATATAATTTTCATTTACGAGTATCAACATGCTGTCGTCAACATTATCATGTTGGAACTTCGTCAGCCACTTCTTCCAACTGCAAGTTTTCTTCATTAACCGGCTTCAGAAGTTCACGAACAGCTGCTGGCAGACAAATCCTATTAGACAATCTTTGGAGCTGTCTATAGTGTGCCGTAAACACACAAACGGATCCAACGATTCAAGTGCATGGTGGAAGAGGTCAATCATAGTTTTTTTCCTGTTCATTTTCCGACAGTGGCGTTCCCTATTTGAGCGCCAAAATTTATTGCGCGATTCAGCCGCTTGTTCTGAGAGCATACATACAGGAAGAGAACATGATTCTACGATCTCTTTACCATGGACTAGAATTTTGTGTACCGTCACAGTCATCGACTGCCAATTAAATGACTGGATGTACTTTTCCGCGAGCGTGCGACAGAAAATGCCAAACTTTACAGAGTCAATAGGAAATTCACAAGATATGGCGACAAAGATAGTATGCAGCCCGTCCATCAAACATGCATCTAGACCTAATATCTCTGCAAATATAGCACGGTATTTGTCTGATAGTGCCGTGCGGGCTGAATTACCATCATTTGTGGTTCCTGCATTGGATTTAATAACGTCCAGCAACAATCCAATCTGATTTCTTATATCAGCCTGGATATGTTTTTCCGTTCTTCCACAATTTGACTTTCTCTGCTATCTTTTTTGATTCTCCATTTCCGTACTAACGGATCGTTTTTGTAACTGAGATGTAATAAAAATTCGAAAATACGTATCCATACATGAAGTGGATTGATGCCGTGTTGCATATTTTCTTTTACACTTCGTCTTGTTTACGATGTTGCCAAATCATGAACTGACTGGCAGTAGCTTTGCAAAATAGGCACCTTAACTGTGAAGACG
The DNA here is from genome assembly GCA_949709985.1 of Luffia ferchaultella. Lineage (NCBI taxonomy): Eukaryota > Metazoa > Arthropoda > Insecta > Lepidoptera > Psychidae > Luffia > Luffia ferchaultella. Next base: position 15,207,659 of record OX453256.1, on the reverse strand, counting down.
TACCAGTTTAGGACTTTGCCGACGATCACACTCAAAACTAAATTAGAAACAAACGTAATAAGTATGATGCCCTTCGGAGGTTTGGGTCGTAATAGGAATTACGACTCAAACCCAAACTTTGATAGAGAAGCAAATTAAACGTTTGACTCCTGTCAAACGTTTAATTTGCTTCTCTATCAAAGCTTTTTCCTTAAGAATAAGATTAGTGTCTTCTTTTCTATACTGAATGTGGAGCGGCCGACAAAATCTATACGACTGGGGTGCAGGATGGTGCCATGAAATATAATTTTTGTCCATTACTATACTTAAAGGAATAAAAGTCGAGGCAAAAGGACTATTTTCGTTCACAGAAATGTCTTCGTCTGATCCTGAGAAGTTTTGTTTATATAATGCTTGGCCTGTGCTTCCATCAAAACCCCAGGACCCTTTAAATACGCATGAGACTTCTTGCTTGCCTGTTCTGTTACAATACTCGATAAAATTCTCATCACAACTTCGAACGATTCGTTGCAAAGTATATGTGAGAAGTCCATGCAACGAAACTGACGCTTCTATTTCCGAAACATCTAGCTCTTTTGCTGGGTAACATGCTTTTCTTGCTCTTATTAGTAAGAAGGGTGGATAAGCTGAATAAACTCGACTTTTCAAATCCTGTCTTAAAAGTTTATATGTTTCCACATTCAGTCTCCTGTCGATAACGAAACCTAGAGCTTCCTCAGGTGTATAGGGTTTCGTTAACGTAGATACTTTTTTTAAAACTTTGAATCGTTTTTTTGGTGATGTCAGACAAAGTTTTATTACGTCTTCTAAATCTTTTGAAGCTTTTGGGGTTATCTTGCTTCCATCTTCTGAAGTAATCGTGAATGCCAAAGATTTTATCACTTTAGCTTAGGGTTGATCTTCCAAGGACTCCATGATTCGTTTTCTAATTTTGAGGTCTTGTTTATAATTTTTACTTTAGTCATTGGTTAATTTAGAAGATCCCAACAATAACGACCTGCTTCCTCTGAGAGCATACCGACAGGAAGAGAAGTGTACGGTCACAGTCATCGGATGCCAATTAAATTACTGGATGTACTTTTCCGCGAGCGTGAGGCGAAAAATGCCAAAATTTACTGTGTCAATAGAAAATTAATAAAAAAAACTAATAAAAGTTAAAAAAAACTTCTAAAGTAATTAACGAAGTAAACGATGAAAGGGTAGACATTACAAAGTAGAAGCCACTTAGTGATAAAATATCGTCGACACTCTAATTGTAAATAACTAATATGCAATTGTAAATTTTTTTTAAATAAATAAATGTAAATAAGTAAATAAAAATAAAATAAGTAAACAATATACAATTTTGTAGTTAAGGACAAAATTGAATTAATTTAAACAAAAATAAAAGGTCAAGTTGAGTGACACCCCTAACACCATATTTTGAAATTCGATTACTCGTAAACGCTTCCATAGTGCGACTTGAGTTTTTTATCAATGATAGACGCATTTATGATGAATCTTTGAGTGCCAGTCACAAGTCGCACTTTTGAGGTTTTTGGGAGAAAAAAAATAAAAACAAAAATTAGAATAAAAATTAATAACTCGGTAACCAAAAGTGATCTTCAAAAAATAAAAACTGGAAAATATGCGCCTGAAGGTCTTTCATCAAACCATATTAATCAAAAAGATATATTTTGATCAGACACGCTTACAGAATTTATTTAATCTTTTTTTTACGACGAGGTCACGAAACACAAATTATTTTTAAAAAAAAAAAGTATGTCCAATTGACACGTGGGTGTTTTACTCTTACATTTAAAATGAATTTCTTAGTCGATTTATGCGATAAACAGCATAGGGAAATTTTTTTAGTGAAATGAAACAGTGTGCTATGGGGTCTATACTACCAATCATAAAACATAGGGATGCCAGTAGAAATATGAAAGATACTATCGGTAAACTATATTGTAATCGACTAATAAATCATCCCTGAAGAGAAAACACCTTTTTTTTTGTTTGTATCTTTGCACCCATGTACAGCTCTCGCCAAACTTTTTGTTCGGTCTGAAGTCTAAGCTAGTAGTCACACTGGGAGAAATGGGTATCAGAGTGTCGAGAGCGGCCTTCCGCATTTGATTAAAACGCACCCGCGTCAAGCGCGAGCGAACAAGAAGTTTGGCGTGAGTTATAACTAAAGATACTTCTACCGTGCGAAAGAAACCGCTGATAAAAACTAAAAAGAAATAAATATTAAAAATAAATTTTTTATCACTGAACTAATTTTGAATGTTATTTTTTATACTTTTTACGATTCTATAGCCCATCAAAGAACCATAATTCTTTCTCTATGTACGTCTATCTGTCAGTCCCTATTATGTTGCCAGTTTATTCGCAAACGATTATTACTATAAAGCTGAAATTGGATATAGATATACACGTTTAGAATCGCTATATAAGTGTGTATTAAAAAAATGGACAAAAAATATTAATAGTGCTTCCCGTGCATGTAAAAAAACTGAAAAAAATATTTAATTTAGTGGCTATAAAGTGGCTTTTTTATATGAGTTACACGTCCCCTCACCCCTTTAATTCTTGAACCACCGTTTCGGAAAATCTGAAAACATCCATAAAAATAGTACATAGTACTAAGAAAATTACCACGACTATCTAGAGTTAACCAGTTCACGACTTTTAGTCGATTATGTAGATAGTCGTTGCGTAGTTCAACTCTGAAAATACTCATGATTTTGGTTTAGGTACAAATTCATGTTGTTGGCATGCCTACGGAACCTTACTTTATGCGTGATTTGACTCGCACTTCACCGGTTTTTTAAACGTGTCATTTATGGTATTAATATATTAAATAATATAGAGTATGTTTACAATTTAATTTGTGAATTAATTAAAAGTCACATTTCATTCCCTAGTATATTGAGCTCTAAGAGACACAATGTGAGAACTATGTATGTACACACAATTATACCATTATTTGGAGAGGTGTTGTGACAATCCATTGTTTAATAATGGTTACACATTCTAAACTATATACCCTATACTCAACTTAGTAAACTGTTTGAAGTATAATAATATTCATTTATTACTTTGAGTTATTATAACAACAAAACAACATTGTAGAGACATAAAATAAAAAATAAAATTAACAAATCCCTAGTGCAAAACATACATTTGTTATAGAAAAATACGACGACATATTTACCTTTGATGTCAATATTTATTGATTTTCTGCATACAATGGTTTGTATAAACGCATGTTTAAAATACAAAGAGGAAACAGTGCAGTAACCTAGGTAACAAGCATGCATTATTGGGCATAATTATTGATTGCGTTTACGTTACTTACTATTTCCTTGTAATGTATCGTACTGTGTAATATTGATTAAACAAAGTTTTTAATTGTAAAAAGTTATATATAAATATTGTGTACCTACATGCCTACAAGAGTATATGAATTCGGTTCCTAATTTATTAATAACATTATTATATTTTTATTTCAATACAAATGATAACTCACTTAAATATTGCCACCATCATTCATAACAATAATAGCAAACACAAAAAAAGTTTAGCGTGTAAACAAATGCTGTTTGCTAACACTTTCACTGTTCAGTCACAGTCGACAGCCAGTTAGTGACTGACTTGACTAATACAAGGACGAGACTTTTTATGGGTTAACCACCTGGCCATACCTAAATGTGTAAATTTTTTAAACTTCCCTCTATCCAAGGGAAATTACTGATTCGGGTCCGATTTTCGAAAATCGAGTTTTCATCAGATCTCCACGTTTTGAGGTCCTAGGATGCCATTCTGACCATTTTCGGCTGGACGTCCGTATGTGTGTTTAACTTTTTTTGTCGTACGATATCTTGAGAACAAATTGACCGATTAAGACCCGTGATACGGCGTTTGAAAGGGTTCATCGAGACTTAAAACTGATTTGATTTTGACGTCAATCGGTCGAGTCGTTTCAGAAATATTCAAAAAATTAAAATAACAAAAAGATTTTCTTTGAGATTTTCCAACCGATCTACTTGAAACCTTTTTTGTACATAAAAAATTGCGTCGAGTGCCGCCAAAAATATCAACATCGAATGACGCGTTCAAAAGATATCGCAGTTCACAAATTTCCGAAAACGTGTTTTATTTAACATAACTTTGAGATTTTAAGATCAGATAAGAGATTTTTGGTTTTACACAAAAATTTTGTGCTTACAAAATTACATGAAACGCCGTGAATTGCATTAAAATCAAACGAAGCGTTCAAAAAATATCGCAGTGTACAAATTTTCGAAAAAGTGTTTTTTTAACATAATTTTGAGATTTTACGACCAAGAGTGCCGTAAACTGCATTAAAATGAAACGAAGCGTTCAAAAGATATTGCAGTTCAAATATTTCAAAAATAACATTTTGTTTGATATGTCCCAAGTTTCTGAGCTTGAAGAACTCTAAATGTATAGAAAATTTTGTTTTTGGGCTTGGAGAGTTCGGAAAATTAATATTATGTCAAAAACCACGACAATCGATATTTTGAATTCGTAAAGTTAAATAGCTTTCTAATTTTCGAGCGCTTTGAACTCGAAAATAGCGGGAAGTTTCAGGGATGGCCTGCAGATTTAACCGTTTTTTTTTTGTTTGAATTCTAATACGTAGAGCATACTTAAAGTTTTTGGAACTGGCCACTTACAATAGAAAAAATAGAAAGCCATTTATGAAATTTGAAACTGGAACGCTCTGGAAACACGTTACTTTTTAAATTGCGAGATAGTCATTTGTTTCTTGATCGTGGCGTCGGTTTGAAAATTGTGCGCCGGCATTATAATGAACTTAAATAGAGAAAATTTTCGCGATATGCTTTTTTATTATTTTCGCTGCGGTTTAAGTCAGTTAGAGAGTTGCCAGAGACTTCAATCGGCATTTGGTAATAAAGCTCCACCTCGTAACTCTGTGTATACGTGATTCAGTGATTTTAGACGTGGTCATAATTATCTCCATGTCGATGTACGTGAAGGTCGACCAGCGACAGCAGTTACAGAATTTAATATTGATACCGTACTTCAATTAGTTGAGACTGATAAAAAAATTACATGTCAGCAAATTCTAACTGTATTAGGCATTGGAATGAGTCAAGTGCAAAGATTTTACATGTGTATCTGAAGGTACGGAAGCTTTACACTCGATAGATACCGCATGATTTGACGGAAGACCAGAAACGACTGCGTGTAGAGTGGTGTCGCAAAATGATAGCAAAGTTTAATGGAGGGCAATCATTGGCTGTCTATAATATCGCGATAGGCGACGAAACCTGAGTGTACTGCTTTGAACCGGAAAGAAAAAGTCAATCGGCAGATTAGGTCTTTCTTTTTGAAGATCTGCCAACAAAAGTTAAAAAAAGTCGAACCGTTGGCTAGAAAATGGTTGCTTCTTTTTTCGGAAAATCAGGACATTACAGAACAGTTTCACTTGAAGACCAAAGAACAATAACTGTATATTAATATGTCAACACTTGCTTGCCCAGTCTTTGAAAAAGTTCGGGAAAAGCGTCCTTGAAGCAAAGTCGTCCTTCATCACGATAATGCGTCCTCACATACCGCTAAGGTAACAGAAGCGTACTTGAAGGGTTCAAATGTAAAACTGATGACGCCTTCGCCATACAGTCCAGACCTCGCACCATGAGACTTCTTTTTGTTCCCGAAAATTAAAGATAAACTTAGAGGCATACGTTTTACGACCCCTGAATCGGCGGCGAGTGCATTCCATAAGCTGTTGAAAAGGTCCCTAAAGAAATCGGTCTTATTTATAGGAATCCAGAAAGTTTCAGTATGGCCCACGTAATAAGACACATTTTTACATAACCTCATAATGTAAAAAGTTTTTAACATTGTATTTGTATACATATCGCAATGGGAGAAACGACAGGAATGACATCATGTAAAATGGATTTAACAAAATGAAACGAGGCCATGTAAAAAGGGGTCGCTATTTTATAATTATAAATTTTATATACAATGAACTCCGATATTGTATTATTTTATAAAATTCCGAAAGCAAATTATTACAAAAAGAAAAAGTCCACTTCGTGACCTCGCTGGCCGCTGCCGTGATAGAGGCCCAGTGGTGGTCCTACTAATGATGCTGACTCATCACATTTAACTTACATCCAAGAATATGATGAATTTGACAAAATTTACTATTATAACAGCGATTTGGATTGAAATAATCATTTCTAATTATTTTTTTAAATCGAAATGGTAAAAGATTTTTTAAATGCATTTTATTCACCTTTTTATTAATATGTTTTTTATAAGTAAATGAATTATGTATATATAATATGGGAATTGATTTTAATTTTAATTGTATGAATTATGAGTTATGAATATTATTAAATATAATAAAGTATTTTTTATTAAACTTAATATTCTATTGGCGGCTGATGACATTTGTTATAGGAAAATTCGAACTGACTACGTCTTTTTCAATAATGAGATTATTTCCCACTTATATACCGAATTTTAAATTTTTAGACGACACTTTCACGACGTTATAGATTTTTTAAGGGCGCTGACGACGCGCACATTTGCAAAATGTTTAAGACAGTGGTAAAACAGTTTTTTAATTAGTGTACCTACTACTCACAAATCTATTTTCAGATTTTAGACAGTAGCTGGTAGCAATGTATATAGGTTTTTTCACTAAGTTAAAGCCGCCTCTACACCAAACGCTAACGAAAGTGGCTGAGTGACGGTAGACTATATCTCTACTCCATAAATGTAACATAATGTAAAAAAAACAGTCTTTCGAAAATGGTTGCATTTTTTACCGCTCATCTCCCCGACTACAAGGTGTATTGTGATTGCAACGCATAGATCGAGCAAGCGAAGCAACGTCGGGGGCGAGTATCAAAACCGAATCGTTGCATTTCTAATAATTTCTATTAAAAAAATATCTGCATTTAAGTACAATAAGTAATATGATTAAATATTGAAAATCATAACAACGTGGCAGTACAAATAATAATACCTGGGACATCCCACACAGCGCCATCTAGTCCTAAAGTAAGCAAGTATTATGGTTGTATTATGTGATACTAAACAACTGATATACATACTTAAATAATCTTTTTTTAAATAACATATACATTTATATTTTTACACCCGGACATAGAACAAATACACATGTTCATGCACACAAATATTTGTCCCTTGCGGGAATCGAACCCGCGAGCCTCGGCTCCGCAGTTAGGGTCTCTAATCACTCGGCTAACCGGTCAGTCAAATAATGAATAAATAATATCGCTCGCTGTTAATTCATAACAGATTTTGTTTTAACATAAATTAATAACATCCATAATAATAGGAACGTATAATGTTGTCGTGAACGACTACACAGACTTAGCTGAAGTGCCGCCGCGCCGCGCCGCCACCTCACCGCTTTTGGTAGGTCAAGGGATTAACCACCTGTTTCATTTGATATGCATGATTTAACAGCATCTACTGTGGTAGATACTTAGAGCTCTATTTTATGCTGTTGTGGTCATTTGGGTTATTTATTTATTATTAGTGATCGTCCGCAACTATGTTTGTGAAGAATTTGAAAATGTAGAGTAGAATATGCGAACTCTAGTGGTCAGCCCTAGTACCTACCATGGATGTTAGAGTCTATATTATTTATTAAATATTTGATTTTATTTTTCAATATTTTATTTGATTATATGAACGCTGTATGTCATGTAGGACTAAATGTTAAAAATGATAAAAGTTTGAAATATTGAGTTATTAACAGATATGTGTAACATGTCACATAATGTAAGACTAGAATAAAGATAATGCTTAATTACACTCGCGTCAAACCCTTAGCACGTAGCTACAAGTACATCGCCGCGCCGGCTCTGGCCGGCCATTTGCGGCTCATTAGGTGAATTCAGTTCCTATGCAGGTATCCATGTGTTAGCTAAATTGCACTTTAGAGCATTGTGCCATGAGTCACTATTTATTTGAATATTTTTGCAGAAACCCTTTTGTACCTCTACTATTGCAAATTTTCGCATTTTAATTCTTGACCTGTAAGTCTGAGAAAAAACATTTCGCCGAAATAATATGTATTATAGGTTGTTTTTAATATATTTTTAAAATTTAGTTTAAAAAATTATAATCGAAAATAAACTTGAACAGTTTCTAGATAACAGTATACAATATGCAAAGCTCTAGTAGACAATAAATTGGGGTTGAAAAGAAAGAAGCATTCTAAAAAGCTTTTAACTTGTGCTTTTAATAAAGTATCTAAGTACAGAAAATCTTGGGTGTATATAAAGTAAAATGGAACAGTGTACATATAAAAATATAGAAATGTATATTGTTGTTAAAAATGTATCAGCTTCTAAAAATGTATCAGAAAAGTAATAGGAGTCGGTTAACATTGGTTTGCCCGAAGTTATCCAATGAAATAATTTTAATAAGAAAAAGTCGTAAATGATAACAAAAATAGATACTGTAAAAACAACTTTATTGCTAAAAAATTTTGGTTCAAATTGTAGAAATAATATTTTACTTAATAAACAGAAATTTTTATTTTAAGATGTAATTTTTTAGTAAAACAAAATCAGCTTTATGCAAATCATGCAAGGTTTTTAATAATTTAAAATTTGATACATTTATCACGTTACAACGCGGCGCGTTGTCAAGTTTTAGGGACAATAAAATTTTATTTATTGGACGTGGTCCCTTCAACATGACAAAGCTTAGATTTTATAATAAATAGTTTAAATATAAAATTGTATTTTTTTTTTATTAAATATATTGGTATATATAGAAATTACTAATTAGGTTTATTTAGTATTCTTTTGGTAACTATCCACAAACAATACAAAAAAAGAAAAGTAAATATAAAGGTAGAAGTAATAATGAAAAACAATATTAAAATAAACTGAAAAATCATTTATTCAAGTTCTCTTTAACTGTATATCTAACAAATTTATATTTATAATGGTCATATTCCTTCCATGAACTCCACATCACTGTCACTTTCAGCTCCTGACTCAGTATCTGAAGTGACATTTACTGAAAAATATTCAATGTGGTCTTCAATTAACCCTTCTTCTTCCAATATTTTGTTTTCAAAATCTATCACACGATCGCAAACTTTTTTCCAGTAATGTGGGCCAATTAGTGAGACTTTCTCCAAAACAAAATTTTTAATTTGAGGCATAGGCTTAAAACATTTTTAGTGCCCACATAGTTTTTTATTTCGGCCCATATGTTCTCTATTGGATTTAAATCAGGATGGTACGGCGGCAATAGTAAAACTTCAACACTGTGTTCTTTTAAAATTTGATCAATCATATATACGGTGTATTTTTTTATAATATATAACTCCGGTTTTAATAAAGTATCATCAAAAGGATTGTGATGTTCACATAACCAATCAATCATTTCTCATTTTAAAGAATTCGAGTTAGGCGCTTTATTGGCTATAGTATTGTGGCACGGAGCATTGTCAATGATTAATACAGAATTACTTGGCAGATTAGGTATCAATTGTGTTTGTAACCATTTTTTATAATTTTCGACATACATCGCACTATGATAATCCCATTTTCTTAGATGGTTCAAACATTAATAAAGCACCTTCAATGAACCCAGATTTACCTATCGCGTGTACAATTATCAGGCGGTCGCCTTTGAACACAGGTTTTCTGTAGCCCATTGTAGAATTGTCTGACTAAGACTTACTGCTTGAATGACTAGAATGAATATAGGATTTATCCATATAAATAATGTTTTTGACAGCTTCTTGCATTTTCCATATTTTACACATATCCGATTCTTTGATACCTTATATCAATTGTTTATATTAAAATGAGCATATTATCTTAAATCTTCCGGAACCGAAATCCTATTTTTATCAACACCGCGCGAAGTGTGGTCATTCTTCCTTTAAAATTCAGTTCTTCCTTTACAGTTATTAGTATTTTTTAAGAGTTGGTAGTGTCTTAAATAGAATGTGGTAGTTATAAACTATTTGTTTGATAGCTTGAAGATTAAAACCGTCTAAGTTTAAAGGTGTAGTCAATTTGTGTCTCCCACTCTTTTTCGGTGTTAATAATTTATTACAGGTTACTTGAGCTGAGGACTGTGTAGATGTAGTAGCCGTGGGTGGTTGAGGTGTCTCCTTTTCTTTTATAATTTTGCTGATGGTATGTATATTTATTCCGGTTCCATAAATTTTCCAAAATATTCTTTCGTACAAGTTTTATTCATTGCTTGTTTCGCTTCTTCGGACATGTACTTATACGCAAGGTATATGATTTCAGGTGCTTCGTGATGAATAGGTTTTTTTTTCTTAGTAAAAGACATTACTATTGGAAAAAATTAAAAAAATAAGAAAATAATTAAAATTCAATAAAACTAAGTTTTGCGTTGCTGACGGTCCACAAAATAACACATATTTACTCTCTGACGGGCATGGAGGAACTGAGTCTACGATACGAATGGTCGATTGAAATGTCAGTGCGACAAAAATTATAGTTCTACACAGGTACGTTCAGCCACATTACTTTTCTGATAGATCTGTAAGTAGATGATGTAAGTTCATGACTAGAGATACTAAGCTACACAAATTAATAAATACAAGGTGTAACAACACCACATTTGCGAAACAAGAATGTGGCAACATTTGTTAAAATGAATACTACTTTGCATCCCTCCCATATATTTGTTTACATTATTGACAGATTCCATTAAAAGGGATGTGAATCATCATCAGCCCGTGTCTCTCTACTGCAGGTTATAGGCCTCAAATGAAATATATTTCATAACCTGTGTCGATCAGTAACAGCAAATATCAAATCAAAGTGAATTGCTTAGTTTTCAGCTTAAATGTACAGACAGAAGATGAAATTTTATGTGTAAAGATATTATGTGAAATGATACATATTATTATTTTACTTTCAATTACTTGTCAACTTTTGTATTTATTGATGTTAAAATATAAAAATAGTTTATGGATAACAAATTTAGATTTTACATGTATTTTTAGCTTAGTATCTCTAGTGCAAATTAAGTCCAGTAGACTGGGTATCTACCTGGACTGTGGACGGTTGATGTTACGTTTTGTATGAACTTTAGCAATATCTACACTTATCTTACTTTTTGACTCACAGCCATCCTCTTGGTCCATGACTCTTGAATTAAAATTAAATTATACACATTTATTTCATTATACAAATACACATTAGTACATGAAAATAATATATGAATTAAAATATGTATTTATGGCTCTACTTTAATCACAGTTTATGCAGAAAAAACTCTTTAACCCTTTAGGTGCTCAATTTCATTTTTGCTGCTGTGCCTATATCACCCAGGCTAACGTAACATATGCAAATAGTACCTCTGACTATACATTTGTAAAATAGCTGATATCGTTAAGTTAAATAAATAAGTTTCACATTTACTATTATTCACAATGATAGTATATCCCACTGAGAGCATTTAAGTTCAAACTTTAAGTTGAACAAATATTAAATAAGTTTTACATTTAAATAAGTTTTACTGGGGTGTTTGATAGTCGCCTCCTAGTGTGGAGGATCAGTTGTGACCCAATTAAGGTTGGACTTGCAACTGCTCCTCCCGGCACACCCCGGGCAACGCGGCTGGTGACAGGGGTCGGGGGTTGCGGCGTGGGGGTGGGGCTTTTCCGTCGTTGTTTTTAACCGCGGTGGACGGGTCCAGTCCTGGGCGGCGCGGCCTTTTGATGCCTCTCTCTAGCTGTCGGCAAAGAACTATCCGGATCCACCGGGAAGAGTAGGTGCTTTCCGGTGGACTAACTTGCACCTACCTGCGCTACGGCCTGCGCAGTTGAGCGCCGTATGCGGGAGGACGGAGTCCTGGAGGGTTGAGCCGACAGGGTGTCGGCTGGAGTACACCCTTGAGGCAACACGCCCTCTTTGGTCCTTACTTCAGTGCTAAACGGTAGCCCTGCAACTAGCCACTGCAGGGAAATGGTCAAGTGTCCCGTCAGAGGGCCACAGGCGAGGAGCGGAGGGGTTCGTGGAGGCTGTGCAAACAACCGAAGCGAATAGTGTTCCGCCATGCTGACGGGGTAAGGGTGTAAGGTATAAACTGGATTGCCGAGCATTTGGGACAGGGTCCTCGGACCCTGGACCTTAACCGAACTTCTGATGTCGCGCATGAACACCAACTCAATGCACCTATATTCCCTTGGTAGTCCCATCGTCTGAAAATAATAGAGTAGGACTTTCCCACTGTTGCGGGCTCCGTGGAGGGCGGGAAGCCAAGGGGATGAATTCTTTAAAACGGATGTATGGGAAAAACCGTAATCCAGCTACACAAAAATCTTCAGGGCGAGACGCAGGTAAAGCTGTGGCTCCTCCTGCGGTGAAGCGAAAGACAGAAACCGGTGTACGACCACAGACGGGGAAACCTGTAGTGGGAGTTAAACCGACGGACGTCAGTCGTGGAACCGAAAACAGGGCTTCTGTGGCTACTGCTAGACCGAAGGGGAAACCCAAAGGTCAGAGCGGAACGGCAGCAGACACCCATACAGGACCTGTGCTTGGTCAAACAAGTGCCGATCCTTCAACCAACCAAGGGGCCTCTGGTTCATCAAAGGCTCCTGTACAGGCCCATGATAAAGACCTGTTTGACGCCGCCTGGCAAACGGTGAGACCGAAGTGGAAGAAGGGCAAACCTTCTAAAGCGACGGAGGAACCGGACCTACCTAAGAAAAGGCGGAAGAACAAAAGGCAGCGGCTGAAAGCTCGACAGCAGAAAGCTGCCTCTACCACATCGGCTGCTGGGGACTCGACTACAATGGAGTCGGATGTCCCGAGCGGCACGAATGTACTGGAAGGCCCAGTCACCGAGGTGCCAAAACCGGGTGAGGGCAAAAAAGATCCCACAAAAGGTGCAGAACCTAGTGGGAAAAAAAGCAAACGCCCGGGCAAAAAAGAACGGGCTGCGGCGAAGCGAGCTCGTCTTGACGAGACTAAGTCTCCTCGAGGCGGAAGCAAGCGGCCGCGACTGGAGCGTACTGCAGTAGCAGGAACGTCCAGTTATGCTGATGCGGCTAAGGCAGACCTGATGGTTGCCATCACGGCAGCCACCACTGGTCACCTTAGCCAGGAGCAATCGGACGTGGTCCTTGGAATTCTGCAGGACAAGTTACTTTGCTTGGCGAGGGAGCTGACCGAGCAGAATGGACCGAGCTTCAGGGGTAAACCCGTCTACTCGGACGGTGTCCTGAAGCTGTGGTGCGAGGACCAAGTGTCTCTAAACTGGTTGAAGGATGCCATTGAGGGCACATCTCTGCCCTCAGGTATCCAGTTAACGGTGAAGAGACAGTCGGATATTCCACGCAGAATCCGCTGCGGAATACTGATCCCGGGATCCTGGGCCGACACGCGCGACATTGGTCGTGTGTTACGGCTACAGAATCCATGGGCGAATGTAGACCAGTGGAGGCTGCATAAAGCGGAACAACAGGAAGCGGACATGTTTGTCATTGTTAGCGTTCCTGAGAGCATTGTGCCGATCCTGATGAATCGAGGTCGTAGACTCGGATTCATGTTAGGATCGGTATATGTGAAATTCCAGGGCCAGTCAAAAGGGAAGTTCATAGAAACTCCCCCGGCACTGAGCTCAATACCCCACAAAGAGGTGGACAATTCTGGAGTCATGCAGACTCCACAGATCGTTCCGGGACCTGTGGATCCTCCCTGCCTAGCGGGTGAGGAACCGACTGGGTCCTCCGGGCCCTCCTCCTGTCCTATGGACGAGGAGCCCGGATCATCCTCCAGGACCACCCCCCCAACTTCGGTGAAGGAATCTGCTGCTGTTGCAACGACAGCGGAGACCGGAACTGAGAAGGGCGAGGAGTGGGCCAGGAAGATGGAGGAACTGGATCTCGCTGAGATGGAGGGGAAACTGCTGTCGGATGATGGCGTCCCCTTCGTCTAAATGTGAGATCCTTCAAATCAACCTCCACCACAGTCAGACCGCAACGGCTCAACTGCGGAAATGGATGGAGGTCAGCAGCACGGCCATCGCGCTAATACAGGAGCCGTGGGTTAGCGCAGGCAGGATACGCGGCCTCTTCAATCTAGGAGGTAAGCTAATCACTAATACAGTACATGATACCCCTAGGGCATGTATATATATAACAAAAAATTTGAATGCACAACCTATAACAGAGTTCTGTTCCAGAGATCTGTGTACCATTAGGCTGCAAATACCAGAAGGAAATAGTGAATTGGTTGTTGCATCGGCATATATGCCAGTGGAAGACGACCCACCGCCGGCCGAGGTGGTAAGACTCATCAACTTCTGTGAAACTGGTGGACATGAACTGATCATCGCTACAGACTCCAATGCACACCACTCCCTCTGGGGAATGGATACATGTAATAACAGAGGTAATAACTTAGTTCAATATCTCTTTTCTACTAACCTTAATATTTTAAATAAAGGCTCCACTCCAACATACGTGACAAGACGTAGTAGAACAATTATAGACCTGACTCTGGCAACAGAAAATGCGGCGGATCTCGTCCAGGATTGGCATGTGTCAAATGAGGCTTCATGTTCTGACCACAGATGGATTCGATTCAACATTCAGGTACATATTACACAGACAATACCTCGGAGACACCCACGCAAGACTGACCGGGCTGCCTATCAAAGGCTGCTAGGAGACAGACTTGCAAGGGCGGTCGTCAACGAGGAACTCAATGGCATTCAGTTAATTGAGAAACAGGTAGAGGCTTTCACGCATACTATGATTGAGACCTACCACGAAACATGTCCTATCACCCTCCCACCTAAAACCAGAAGTGGTAGTCAACCCTGGTGGGGGCCTGAATTAGAACGAATCAGGAAAAAGGTGAGACGACTCTTTAACAGAGCAATGAATACACGTGCAGACCAGGACTGGGACAAATACAAAGTAGCTAAGGCCTGGTTTAAGAAGCGCATCAGATATAGAAGAAATGCGTCGTGGCGTAAGTACTGCGAAAGCATTGAATCTTGTGAGCAGGCGAATCGAGTCAGAAAGGTCCTATCCACTTCACAGACTCTTGGCCTGGGTTCACTTTGCAGGTCGGACGGCACGCTGACCAGGACACAAGAGGAAGCTCATCAGGTCCTTCTGGAAGCTCATTTCCCTGGAAGCAACATCCAAATGGAAACGAGATGGACAGATGAGACGTACTCACCAACACGAACTTGCTGGCGATCGGCCCAAAAGGTTGTCACAGCACCAAGAGTTAAATGGGCCATTAACAGTTTTCAACCATATAAAGCGGCTGGTCCTGATGGAATCTTCCCTGCCCTACTACAATGGGGGGAGGACAGGGTGGTCCATAGGCTAACCGTGATTCTCTGCGCATGTCTGGCACATAGATATGTGCCAAAGGCGTGGAGAGAGGTGGAAGTTATCTTCATACCTAAACCGGGTAGAAGTGATTACACAAACGCGAAATCTTACAGACCTATTAGCCTCACGTCGTTTTTACTCAAAACCTTAGAGAGGCTATGTGACAGGGAATTGAGAGACAACGCGTTGAAAAACATACCGCTGCATCAAAATCAACACGCTTATAGCTCCGGTAAATCTACTGAATCAGCGCTACACTCAGTGATAAGTAATATTGAGGAGGCCATCAAAAACAAATCCATATGTCTAGGCACTTTCATTGATATTGAAGGAGCTTTTGACAAAACCAACTTTAGTTGCATAACCGCGGCATTGAGGAAAAATGGAGCGGATGCAGTTATGGTTGAGTGGATTAAAAACATGCTGAGCAAAAGAATTGTCAGGTTTGCAGACAGCAAATTACGGGCCACAGTGGTGAAAGGATGCCCCCAAGGAGGTGTACTCTCGCCACTACTATGGAATATGGTGGTCAACGATTTAATCACCAAACTCAATGAGAATCACTTTTACACGATAGGCTACGCCGATGATCTGGCTATTCTTGTCACTAACAAAACTGCCGTCACGGCTTGTGAAGTGACAAGAGGGGCTTTGCAAATAGTGGAAAGGTGGTGCTCAGAGTTTGAACTAACTGTGAACCCAGTGAAAACGGAACTGGTAATGTTCACAAACAAAAGAAAATTGGGTAATTACCGACTACCTAAATTCTTCAACACAGACCTCCATCTTTCTACAGAAGTCAAATATCTGGGGGTGATTCTTGACAGCAAGTTGAACTGGAGTAGTCATTTAGACAAAAAACTGAACAAAGCATGTATAACCTTCTGGCAATGCCGCAACATGGTAGGTAAAAAATGGGGATTATCTCCATATATTACGTTGTGGCTGTACAAGACGGTGATACGACCAGCATTAAGTTACGGTGCTGTGGTCTGGTGGACTAGAGTCAACCTGACCACGGCAATAGCCAGACTACAAACATTCCAAAGACTGGCCTGCATGGCGACCACAGGGTGCATGAGAACTACCCCTACGGCGGCCCTTGAAGTCATGCTGGACCTGCTGCCGCTTCACCTTTTTATAAAACAAGAAGCGGCCGCTGCAGCAATGCGATTAAAAGCACTGAATCTATGGATTGACAACAGGGTTCCACATTCTAAAATACTCGATGAATACATCGAGTCACAGCCAATGCTCATGGCTGTAAACGATAGGATCCCCAAACAATTTGTCTTCGACAAAAAATATAAGATAGAGCTGCACCCTTATGATGAAGGTTGTGACTCAAAAGAGCTTACGATCTACACGGATGGCTCCAAAACAAGGTCAGGTACTGGAACCGGTGTATCATCCGAGGACTTAAACATCAATATATCTGAGCCGCTGGGAACCTGTAATTCCGTATTCCAGGCGGAATGCACAGGCATTATACTGGCAGCACAAGCAATCGCCGCTAGGGAGGTAAATGAATTTAGCATTCGCATACTCTCGGATAGCAGAGCGGTACTACAAGCCCTGGAAAGTAACACCATTACATCGGGGTTAATATATGACTGTCACCGAGCACTGACAAAGGTATGTAACCATAACACTGTTACACTTCAGTGGATAAAGGGACATAGCGGCTCTCGTGGAAATGACGCGGCGGACCGACTGGCGAGAGAAGGTTCAGAGGCAGTGGCGATGGGCCCTGAACCCATTTTGCCATTGCCATATAGCTGGATTCGGTCAACGCTGCGTCAATTCACGAGACTACAACATGAACAGGTTTGGATGAACCATTTAGAGTGCAGACAGGCCAGGGCAGCCATGCCAAAACTTAATAATAATCTGGCACGTAGGTTGCTTCGACTAAGAAGAGACCAACTACGCTTGGTGGTCGGAGCTCTGACTGGTCATGGTCCTTTTAACAAACACCTGTTTAACATGGGTATTACAGACAGTCCTTTATGCAGGGTCTGCATGGAGGCGGAGGAAACGGCCGCTCACGTGCTCGTTGAGTGCGAAGGAGTGGCCACCTACCGGGCCAAACACCTCAATTCAGTGAGGTCGCTCCCGGAAGCCATCGGCAACGTGAAGAGTCTGCTGGGCTTTCTGGTGGAGCTGGGGTGGCGAGAATGACGGTGCCCACCTACGCAAAATAGGCGCTTTGACGTCGAGTTGCGGAAAAAGAGCCCGTCTTCAAGTATCAAGTATCAAGTAAGTTTTACATTTACTATTGTTCACAATGATAGTCTATCCCTTTGAGAGCATTTAAATTCAAATCGCTGTTTGAACTTAAAATTCCTTAACTTTAATAACAATTTTTGGATTACTGTTCAATTTTTCTGTCATGAGCATTTGATTTTAATACTTAGATAGTGAATAATATGCTAATCATATTTTTTGTATTGTATTGTTTTTTGTTTTGTAATTATTTGTACTTCTAATATGAAAAGTCAGATTTATTTGAAAATAAATGAGCATTGGTAATTGGTGGAAAAGACTATGTTTATATACATATACCATAATTCAAATTAAAAGTAAGTAGGTACAAATTTCCAAACTTAACTTTAGTAACAGGTGAAAATTCATATTGCAATTTGTAAGTTCCTAGATGGATTGGAATAGTAGTCGGAGTGCACATATATTTGGTTTTTATTGTATTTTTTTTATTTTATTCCCTTTTTAGGGATCTTAAGCGATTTTTTTTCAAATTCGATTTTTGATAAAAATATTTGTTTGCTCTCCAAAAAATATTATTAAATAGATATAACTCCACCCATAACATACTATAATGTTGTTACTTAAACATAAATGTAATTCCCCTTTTAAAAAGTACAGCCTTAACATTTGATTATAGTTTGCAATTAAAAATAGACTGGAAAAATAAACAAGACTTTATTTAAAAATCTTATAATACTAATTTGAAGATTTCAAACCAAATTAATCTTAGGTAATTACTTAGTAAAGTGAATGAAGGTGTGGTTGTCTGCATTTAACTAAGAAACAACTGTATTAATTGTAATGAAACTATCACCAATGTATTTCCTAAAATTTCTGGAGTAGGTAGGTACATAATTTACGCTATTAAAATTATGCCTAGGCAATAGTAACCTAAACAGTAGGGAAATACTGAGATTTCGTGAAAGGGCACGATTTGCAGGAACAAATAGACTATATTATATAGTCTATAGTCATTAGTTTAACAAAGGTGCTTACATACTGAAAAACGGTTAGCGCAGTAAAAACATAAATAACCAATGCCTTATGCGTAAAGTCAGGGCGAATGTTAATCCATTCGGATAAATAATAAGCAGGAAATAAATTTTCATTCCTAATGACGTATAATAAATATAAGTACACCCTAAAGCAGAAAGAAAAATTATAACAGGAGTAATTAGCCAGAAATCGCATTATTATTTTCATCTCCAAACAATATGACGAACAATTAAGCAAATACTAATAAAAATTACTCACGATTTTAAGGCAGGTGGATTCGCAGAAGTTATACAGGCAGATGAGGAATATTTACACTGTAATTTCACATTTTTATGATATTTTTTATTGAAATTTAATCCTTCTGTTGATCATACTTATAATTTTGATTTGACAGATTCAATCATGTTTCAAGCAATGTTGGTCAAAATGGACCTGACCTTTTTGAAATGTATACGAATTCCTTCTATACACAAAAATAGCTCAAAAATCACTTAGTTTCATTAATTTATAACTGTAAAAAATAGAATCCAGAAAATTAAAAAATCTCATATAAACGGTTTGTGAAGGCAATAATTCTGTAAACAAAACCAAAACGGAACGTGGGTATATTGGGTGTTGATCCATAATGTTGATTAACTGCAGTGTGACCACTGCAATACATTTTCCTTACTTGGTACTTTTTGGCCTTTTTAATTTTTTGATTGATTACGAATGCCATTGCAAAGTATCTAAATATGTATATATTATTAAAAAAAAAGAATATTTAAGTATGTAAATCAGTCCTCTGGTACCCATAACACAAGCTTTGCTTAGTTGGGACTAGATGGCGCTGTGTGGGATGTCCCAGGTATTTTTTTTATTCTATATATGCCGTGTTGGATATCAAATGAAAGGGCAAAGTATTATGGACTACAAGCCCTTGAAAAAAATTAACCTGTTAAATGAACCAACATGAATAACGCTTAGAAGGCTGTTACTATATCAGAATATAACTGTAAGCACTATGCCGTCATTTCTGGGCGGTACAGGTGAGTACGTGAGTGAATGGAATTTCTCATGTACAAATTACGACTAATTATTAATGTACGGATTTATTATAGTGTATAGATGATTAAAATAAATGTCGAAAAACCTAGTGCCGTACTAAAGCGGTGGTGCCGGAAGTCAGTGATAAGGATAATCTGCTCAGAGACAAGGGTTGCGACCCTTGGTTTTCGACCCCTGCGCTGGAAATATGTACGGCGTTTACGGGTAAAGTATCTGTATATGTGTACAAAAGGAATTACGTTTACGTGTCGTGATAGCTCAAACGCAGCGAACCTGTTTCAAATCTATAAGGCCATGTGGCCATGGTCCGAATCTGAGCGTGTACTAATAAGTTTTTTTCTGACTTAAGTACATTAACTATCACTGACCTGTACTTCGGAGAGCAGGTTTAGCAGTCGGTCCCGGTTGCTGTCAATATATGGCGGTCGTTACAATTCGCCAACCTGCATTGGAGCAGCGTAGTGGATTAAAGCTCCAAGCCCCTCATCCTGAGTGGAGGTCTAAGCCTCTGCAGTGGGGTACAAAAAAGGTTGATGGAATTTAATGGGTTCCTATAGGCAACCAGATATGTAAGGATTTTTTTTCAAGAAATACAGAGATGTATGTGTAATACGATGTTTCGTTACAGAGTTCTTGAGACCACCTTCCTTCTCCGTCATCAGAACATCCCCATGTTACCATAATATTACATTGTCATCGAAGTTACATATGTATTCTAAATTTCAGCTCAATCGGATGTTTCGTTACAGAGGCGAATTTATATTCGTACTTCTTAGTACCTACTCATTTTGTTTCTACTAAGCTCAGGTGTGGCACCCACTGCGTACTGGTTTTGTGTAAGTACACGGTACGATCGCGATTTGTCAATGCAGCGCAAAGCGACGTGCTCTCATTATGAAGGCGCGTGGCCGATTGCGCCGAGCCCGCTCATACTAATTTGAATGAAGATTTGGAGCGTAAAAATTTAATTTGTGATATTTTTACAAAAAACACAGTATAATTATTGAGAAATGAAGATTCCAAGGACTTCCTTATAGTTTTAACTTTATTATTTCATAAAATTCATTTAATTATTCTTGATATTTACGACTCAGTTATTATGATACAATACGAGAGTGCAATTTACACTTTTTTAGTGACTTTCTGATTTTTTTTACACTTATCCATAAGCATTATCTTAAATTCGAATGTTTCAAGGACAAGTAACATTAATTGGCTAGCTGTATGATTTTTTTCAAGGTCGTGGAACATCGTTTTCTATATAATTCTCTTACTTTCCCGACCCTCCACTCCCGAAAAGACCCCATAACTCGATAATTTCGAGTACGTAATTCATAAAATCACGTCTTAAAAGCTTTTAAACATCAGTTTACTTTATGCAACGGCACTGCACACTATCACAAAAATATAACCTCAAAATATCTTAAATAAGAAAATCATTTCAGTAAGTTTAGTAACCCTCAAAACTTCAATAGAATTTTATTTTTGTTATAATTCTGCTGGTCGTCAATCAATGTTAAATTATCAATGTCAATCAAACAAACTATCAAAACAATCAATATCAATGTAAAATAATTAAATATTGAAAAAAAATCTCGAATAAATTAAAGTTTTTGTATGTCTGTCCGCCTGTCGGTCTGTTCGAGCTAATCTACGAAACGGCTGGACCAATTTCAATGAAACTTTGCAGGCGTGCAGAGGGCATTATCGGGAGTGACATACGCTACTTTTTGTCGGTCTCACTGTCTGTCCGTCTGTATGTTCGAGCTCATCTTAAATGGCTGAACCGATTTCAATGAAACTTTGCAGACGTGCAGAAGGCATTATCGGGGGTCACATAAGCTACTTTTTGTCGTTCAGTCCGTCGTGGCATCCGGGTGACATAAGCTACTTTTTGTCTGTCTGTATGTTCGAGCTGATCTCCGAAACGGCCAAACCGATTTCTTTGAAACTTTGCAGACGTGCATAGGGTATTATCAAGGGTGACATAGGCTACTTTTTGTCTGTCTGTATGTTCGAGCTGATCTCCGACACTTCACAGATATGATAAAAAGATTATCAGAAGTGACATACAATACTTTTTGTTTATCTGTCTGTCTGTCTGTTGTTCGAACTGATCTCCGAAAGGGCTGAACTTATTTCAGTGAAACTTTCAAAGGCGTGATTAAAAGATTGTCAGGAGTGACATACAATACGTTTTGCTTGTCT
Organism: Luffia ferchaultella; assembly: GCA_949709985.1. Classification (NCBI taxonomy): domain Eukaryota; kingdom Metazoa; phylum Arthropoda; class Insecta; order Lepidoptera; family Psychidae; genus Luffia; species Luffia ferchaultella. Next base: position 15,185,755 of record OX453256.1, on the reverse strand, counting down.
GTCTGTCCGTTCGTCTGTTTGTTCAACCTGAACCCCGAAAGGAATGAACTTATTTCAATGAAACTTCACAACCGTGATTAGAAGATTGTCAGGAGTGACATACAATACTTTTTGTTTGTCTCTCTGGCCGTCTCTTCGAACTAAACTCTAAAACATTTAAATCAATTTTAATGAAACTTTGCAGACGTGAAAAGACAGGTGTGAAGAGTGACACGCTACTTTTTGTTTGTCTGTCTGTCTATATGTATGTTCGAGCTAAAGTTTTACAGATTTTAATAAAACTACGCATACATTAAAAATAGGTTGTCAGGAGTGATATAGGTAACTTTTTGTCCGTGTGGTTGTCTGTCTGTCTTTTTGTTCCGCCTAATCTCGACCATATTGATACATTCGTTATTCAGGATTTTATTTCATAAGGAGCGGGATAATTGCACCAATTGTCGACCAATAGGCTATGAACTCCTGTTTTATTTGACAGCTGCGATATTGCCGTTATCTAAAAATATGAAACTACTGTCGTGTGTTGCCATACTTTCTTAATATCGTAAAAAATACCAATTTTGGTCAGCTATTGGTGAATGGTCAGCTAGTGGTACATTAACCCTATTTTGTTAATTGATTTGTTAGTTAATTGAAATTGTATTTTGTTAACAATATTTTATTGTTAATATTAGCTAGCATAAGCTAAAGACGACGACGACTAACATAAGCGTGCTTGTCACAGGTACAAAAATTTTTTGCAATAACATCTTTGACAGAAGAAGTAAAGACAGCTGAGATCAAGATGTGTACATTTCTAGTAGAACACAATTTACCCTTTAGAATATGGATCATATGAGTGAGTTACTGGGAAAACGTTTTCATGATTCAGAAATAGCAAATCGTTTTCATGCAAGTGTAAAAAAGCTGCTACAATAACATACAATGTTCTCAAACCAGAAATAGAAAAAGAATTGCATGATGATTTGGCGTCTTCTGCAAATATACGCTTCCAAAAACCTGTCTTTTCAATTGTCATTGATGAAAGCACGGTTAGGAAAGTTACTTGGACGAAGGTTCTTGCCGTAGTTATAAAATATTGCACTGAGAAAAATAATAATATGCAAGTCAAAACCAAGTTTTTGAAATTAATGAATTTAGAAGGTGAGACAACCCAGCATTTGTATGACGCTCTTTCACAGTCACTACTGTACGTGCCACCTATCTAAAAGACCGCTTGAAGTTGCTACGCACAAAGTCGCGCAGGTACAGTCGAACGTATCAATTAAATAAAACAAATTTAATATTTTATTATTTTGAACTGCAGAAATCGTTTAACTTAATAAGCATATATCGTCAATCTTAACTGCTCGTAATAAGTTTGATAAATAGAAATACAACATATTTCAAAAAAAAGATCAATTAACGAATAAAGTAAAACAACTTTTTCTTCTTAAACAATGATGGTCAAAATGGACTTCGGTTTTTTTTAAAGGTATACGAATTACACATATACAAAAATAGCTTATAAATCACTTATTTTTTACACATTTATTAGTGTAAAAAATAGAAGTCAAAAAATTTAAAAAAAAAAACTTTCATGTAAATGAAATTGTTTGTGAAGCCAATAATTCTGGGAACAAAACGGAACGTGGTATATTGGGTGTTGATTAACTGCAGTGTGACCACTGTAGTACACTTTTTCTCATCAGTTTGTTTTTTGACTCTGGTATCAAAAATATTTTTAGGTAGATTTAGAATGCCATTGCAAGCGGTGACCTATTTAGAATAAAACTAACACAGATCCCAAAAAAAGAACTATCTGAGTTTTATTCACTTTAAAACGGTTGCCGCCTTGAATATCATTTACACGGGCAGAAAAAAACAGACTTACGTAATAAAAACATTACTGCTCCGTTTGCTTGTATAGTAGAACAATCAAAATAAGCAATAAGGAATCGCAGTTTCATTGCTTCCGTGTTTTACTTGCATAATTACGATTCCAAAGTATGATAAATAAAGAAATAAGTTCAGTAAGTATACGTGTATAACCTCAAAACTTCAAAAGAATACTTTATTTTTGTCGTGATTGAGTGCTGTCTGTCGTCAATCAACGTGCAATTATCCCGCTCCTTATGAAATAAAATCCTGAATAACGAATGCAATTCCCGCAAAAGAATGTACTATAAAAAACGAAAAGAGTTTTTGAAATAAAAGTGGACCAGTCTACAAAAAATAGTCTATTTATTTAATCATAAACATCACCACAATTCAGTAACTACTTAATAATAGTCCAGTAACAATCGAATAATCTCTAACTCTATAAAAAAATATTTAACTACATACGCCACTGACCCATAGAGCATAGCGCACTCATATTCTCTCATTGAAAAGAAGGCAAAAAACTATGCCCATACAGCCATGTATGAAGTATTTTTATAAGATATTTATTATTTCTGACAACGTGTCGAAAATATTAATACATGGTTATTTTTATTACACCTATACTTATCAAATCTACCATTTATTATATTTATACAAATACTCTAAAAATTAGGTCCAACCTATAGTATGGGACACGACCGGTGTTCGTTATATTATATATTTTTATTGCTGTTGGAGCGTTAAATTAGGTACTCCGAGATATGGTTTCAAAGTGATTTATTGTATAAATTTAAGTATACAAGAAAGGAATTCGTATATAACGACAGCTCTCGATCCAGTCCGTGTTTTAAGTGAAGTTCGCTCGAGCCGCTGCGCGCTGGCGTCGCTCCCCCTCCTCCCCCGCACCGCTTCGTCATGGCGTTAACATCTTGGCCCCCCTTGAAAGCTTTGGCTTTCAAGTTCATCGGTGGTAGGCAGGAGACAGACACGGTTGATAGCCCGTCGAACAAGTCCCCTTTGCGTTTTGAAGTCTGCGACTCGGGACACGCCATCAGCACCAGGATAGAGTTGATGGATTCTTGCCATTCTCCAATTTAAAGGCGCGACATTTTCTTCCTTTAGGACTACTAGATCGCCAACTTTCAGGTCGCTGCTCGGAAGGCGCCATTTATTCTTCTGTTGTAGTTCTGTTAAATATTCGTGGCTCCATCTACGCCAAAAATGTTCGCGAAGTTGTTCTATCATCTGGTATCGATTAGGGTTTTTTACAGTAACAGGTGGCGCTGGCATCGACGTCAAGGGTCGGCCGATCAAGAAGTGCCCCGGAGTTAAAGGAGTATAGTCATTTGGATCGGAGGATAGAGGAGTTAGGGGTCTAGAGTTAAGAATGGCTTCAATTTGATAGAAAAGTGTGCTCAATTCCTCATAAGTAAGGCTGGCATTACCCATGATGCGTTTAAGGTGGAATTTAGCTGACTTCACGCCTGCCTCAAACATGCCTCCGAATGTTGGAGCATACGGGGGACTAAAAACAAATTTTATGCCTTCCTGAGATGTAAAGTTATAAATTGATTTAAGACCAGAGTGTAGTAATCTCCCCAATTCATTATTAGCACCAACAAAATTTTTGCCATTGTCACAAAAAATCGTATGAGGTTTACCTCTACGTGATATAAATCTGCGTAAGGACAGTAAAAACGCATTAGTAGACAATTCACTGACCGCCTCTAAATGTATCGCCCTTGAAGAATAACAAACGAATACACATAGATAACATTTCGATATTTTGTTTCCTCGGCCCTTTTTACTTGAAATCATGAAGGGACCACAAAAGTCAGTGCCGCAAATTTGGAATGCAAATCCTGGGGTGAGTCTTTCCGTAGGTAAGTTACCCATTATCGGCGCCTCCATCTTAGCGCGTAAGCGAGTACATAGTACGCATTTTCGTACTACACTACGAGCCAACATTCTCCCCCCAATTGGCCAAAATTGTTCGCGAAAGGAACTGAGAAGCAGCTGCGGGCTGGCGTGAAACAGACGTAAGTGCTCGCCTTCCATTAATATTTTCGTAAAATGATGTTTTCCATGTAACAAAGCAGGGTGCTTTTTATCATAATTGCACTCCGCATTTCGAAGGCGACCGCCTACTCTGAGCACACCGTCATTGTTATCGATGAAAGGAGATGACTGTAAGATACTACATTTAGCTTTAAGTCCCTTCCCTTTTTTTAAAGTATCCAACTCCGTTGTAAATGATTCTTGCTGAGCGAATTTAATCAAATAAATAAGTGAATTATGTATTTCATCGGGTTCTAAATACCCTGTAATTTTGTTTTTTGTATTTCTACAGTTATAAATGAACCTTAACACATAAGCGAACATTCTTTTAAGATTATTTACATTCGAATAATTTTCGAATTTTAAGAAAGGAGTATGTGAAATAACTGTGTGTACTTTTATTTCAGGCAATAATGTAGTTTTTGTTGTTGTAACGTTCATTTGAGGCCATTGTGATTCATTTTCTTTCAAGAAGTTAGGGCCCCGCCACCACAATATGGAGCTCTGTAGTTGACTGGGTTCTACTCCCCTGGAAGCGAGGTCTGCTGGATTCAACGAGGTAGGTACGTGTCGCCAAACATCACCATTAGTAAGATCATTAATTTCATTTATACGATTACATACAAAAGCTTTCAGGACCCTTGGCTGGGTTTTTATCCACCCAAGAACAACAGTAGAATCTGTCCAAAAAAACCTACGCTGTATCTGACAACGTAATGCTTTAGTTATCTTCGTCACCAGTTGAGCACCCAGAAGAGCTCCACATAGTTCGAGGCGGGGTATCGTGGTAGGTTTAATCGGAGCCACTCGTGTCTTCGAACATAATAAGAGAACTGTTATCTTATTCGATGAATTAATTGATCGTAAATACACACAGGTGCCATAGGCTTCCTGGGAGGCATCAACAAAACAATGAATCTCAATGACTTCACTTTTTACGCTTAATGTGTGTCTGGGAATTGAAACTGAAGCTAGACACTGAAATTTACGTATATATGATTGCCAAATTTTATTTATTTCTATCGGTACAGGTTCGTCCCAACCAGATTTTATTATCCACAGTTTTTGAAGTAATATTTTAAGTTTTATTGTGCATGCACTAAGTAAACCAAGCGGATCGAAAACCTTGCATGTATTAGACAAAATTGACCTTTTTGTAGGATATTTTGATGTGTCTTCGATGTTAACTGAAAATTGTAGTGAGTCAGCCTTTGGATTCCAAAGAAGGCCTAATACACTTACTTCTTTATTCAATTCTAACGATTCGGTGACCGAATCAATTTTAGAAAAGATTTGTGGACAATTTGTACGAAATTTATGTATAGGTAAACAAGCCGAAGCTAAGACATCGACTACTGATTTATATATGTGCTGTAAATCAACTTCCGTTTCTGCGCCTGTCAGCAAATCATCAAAATAAAAATCGTGCTCGATTACTTGTGACACTATTGGGTCCGGACATTCCTTAGCCAACTGTAACAGACACCTTGTGCTTAAGAAAGGTGCTGAAGCTGTCCCATATGTGACAGTGTTGAGCTTACATATTTCAAATTTCTTGTTTTCATCATCACGCCATAAAATCAGTTGTAGATGACGCTGCGAACTGTCAATGAGAAACTGTCTGTACATTTTTTGAATATCGCCAGTGATAACGAAATTATGCTGACGAAACCTTAAAAGTATCTCGAACAATTCATCCTGAACCACAGGTCCTACATACTGTATATCATTCAACGACTTGCCCGATCTAGTAGTAGCAGATGCATTGAAAACTACACGCAGTTTTGTACTTTCGCTATTTTGGCGAAGAACTGCATGATGTGGCATGAAGTATCCAAATTCAGGCATATCTATTCTTGTTAAGTGACCTAATTCTTCATATTCATGTATGAAATTCGAATATTGTTTTTTAAGATCTGGATTTTTGTTTAATTTATTTTCTAAAGTAGTAAAACATTTTTTCGCCATAGCATAAGAATTTCCAAGTGATGTTTCAGGTGATTCACGCAAAGGCATCATTACAGAAAATCTACCGTTATCTAATCGTTTTGTATTTTCAAGAAAATGTTTTTCACAAAACTCATGTTCACTGGACATTGGAGATTTTGAATTCTTAAGCTCTTCGAGTTCCCAAAATTTTGTTAAATTTTTATTGATTTCTTTACTGAAATTGCAATAAATTTTCCTTTCATAATTCTGATGATTTATGTTAACAGAGCAGCCCCCTATTGGTCCTGCAATTAACCAACCTAACTTAGAGTTCTGCAATATGGGCATATTAGAACCTAGTTTAACTTGTTCAGGTGACAGTATCTCAAAAAATATGTCAGCTCCTAATAATAATTCGATTTTTGACGGTTGATGAAAACAAGGGTCAGCCAGTTGAATGTTTTTAGGTAGGTTCAGTGATGATATATTAATTTCAAAATTAGGTATGTACCCTGTTATATGTGGCACGATTAAAAATTTAAGACTTGTATTAAACGAATCATGTAGTGAATTTATGTGTAGATTACATGATTTTGAAATTTTGAATTGCACATTATTTATGCCAGATATGCAAAACGGTTTTGTGTTATGACATGTAAATCCTAACTTACTTTTCATATCTTCGGTAAGGAACGACGATTGACTGCCAGCATCTAGCAAAGCACGCAAGTTTTTTTGTTTTCAGGGTTGGTAAGTATTACCAAAGTAGTACAAAGTATAACTTGTTTTGTTGTTACAGCAGATAGTGCCACAGGTAATGAGTGTAAAGGTGAATCGTACTCGTTATGTTCAGTTTGTTTATTATGTGAATTATGTAATAATGTATTATGTTTTACCTTACATATCTTACAGGCGCCGAAACGACACTGCGAGAGTTCGTGCCCTCGGCGAAGACAGTTCAAACAAAGTTTAAGCTTTAAGGCTTCGTTTGTTCTGAGCTCTGGAGACATTTCTTTAAATTTTAAGCACTCTATGATTCTGTGACCCTGACTGCAAACAGGACATGACTTATGAGAACCTGAAGCGACTGAAGTCACAAAATTTTTTGTTATTTTAGTATCATTAATTTGACCTGGCAATGACCTTCTATGGTAAGCTGAGAATGACGGTGATGACAACTTATGTTCATTTTTATGTGTTTGCATCGTTTCAAGGATATCAGCCCGGTTACGCAAGAACTGATTAAACTCGGTTAAAGTAGGTAAGTCACTTAATGAATTTTTATGTTCTTCCCACTTTCTATTAGTTATAGAATCTAGTTTAGTAGACACTAAGTATATAATTAACGTGTCCCACTGATCGGTAGGTTGCCCTAAAGTATTAAGCGCACGTAAATTTTTTGAAATGTTATCGATGAGGAAACGTAAAGCTTTGTATGATTCCCTTGTTAAAAGTTCAAGATTGAAGAGCGCCTTTAAGTGATTGTTTATTAAAATCTTTTTATTGTCGTAACGCTCACATACCAGATCCCACGCAACTTTATAATTTTCAGAAGTAAACTCAATCGACTTTATGATCACGGCAGCGCCACCTTCCAACGATGATCGTAAATAGTGAAATTTATTAATCTCTGGAATAGAATCGTTACAATTTATTAATGAATCGAAGGTGTCACGAAACTCAAGCCACTTCAAATAATTACCATCAAACATGGGTAATTTTATCGTTGGTAACTTTATGGGTAAATTATTTGTACTATGATTGTAAGATCGTATGGACTGGGTTTCAGATTTAGAATCATCGTTGTGGTTATGCGATTCGATGATGTCTTGTGCTTTAGCGAGGAGTGAATAAAATTGTGTCTCGATTTTTTCTCTTTCATTAATCTCCGTATCGAAACTCGATGATAATACCTCTATTTGAGATTGAATTGATTCAAATTCAGTGAAAGCGGTTTCCATAACATTTACTCGTCGTGATAATTCGTTAATTTGAATTTTTGAAAGATCGCTTGTATTTGACGACGATATTAGTGTTAAATAATCAGATAATTTTGTCAATCGACCCTTCACTGAACTACGTTTTCTATTTAATAAATTCAATTCTCTCCTCACGTCAGCACTGTCCTGAGCATCTTTAAATTGATTCTCATCTTGAACTTGTTCTTTCGGCATTTTGTTACTTAATTTATTTGAATAATTATTTGGTGTGATAATGAATTAGGAAAAAATACTATGTGCAATCAAACCCGACTGATGCAGAAGACACTGGAAACATGTGCAGCAAGTAATGCAGGGATGAATTAAATGGTCTGATTGTCAAAGGTTCCGCAGACCATGGCACACGACGCATAAGCAACCTGAAATTGTTCGGCGATTCTTGTGAATAATGGGAATTATATCAGATCGATATTTTGGAACTATTTAAGGCATATTAATGATAATTAATCGTTAAGAAAGTTTTTTAAAAAAAAAGTGGGTACTTGTAAAACAAAAATATAAAAATAAATTATAAATTTTTGAGTACTAGGAATATTATCATAATACATGACTAAATAAAATGATTAATTCTGCGGGGTTTAACAACATTTCAAAGCGTAGAATTAACACCATAAGTAATAATTCGTTCCAAGTACTTTGTAGCTATACTAGCTATGCGTTTGAATCAAATATAAAAGTTATTGTTTAAAAGCAACTGTAACACTATTGTGAGACAGTCTTTGCAAATAATAGGTTTTAAGTAGGTAATGCGAATGAAATGGTACTCTTTAACCTTATCTATTAGTACACTTAATAAATTAATGAGAAAAAAAAACCGTCGAACTTATTAGGAATTTTGCACCACTTTACACACAATTTTTACCATAGGATGTTAAAAAGGAAAAATAGATAATAAGGACAGAGCACTCCCCTTACGACTGTTCCTTTCGTGCCGTGCGTGTTCTATGATGAATTATGAAGGACCGCGCTGCAGCAAACAGCAATAGGTAGCAATCTTCGATCGTCCTGTCACGGTCGCCACTTTTTGTTGGAGCGTTAAATTAGGTACTCCGAGATATGGTTTCAAAGTGATTTATTGTATAAATTTAAGTATACAAGAAAGGAATTCGTATATAACGACAGCTCTCGATCCAGTCCGTGTTTTAAGTGAAGTTCGCTCGAGCCGCTGCGCGCTGGCGTCGCTCCCCCTCCTCCCCCGCACCGCTTCGTCATGGCGTTAACATTGCTTTTTGATTTTTATTCTCGTCGCCATTCTTTTGTATTTATTATAAATTAAATAAATCAATTATAATATTTTGTTTTAGTTTTATTTCACTTTTCGTAATTCTGACAATGTCACATATATACATTTTTACAATGGCCTGTATTCAATGTATATCTAACACAATATAACAAAACACTTAACAATATTAATTAACGAGGTCGTACTCTGTTAAATTAACGCAGTGCCGAATACGCTCAATTTCAAAAATCCGTACTTTCGTCCATTTAGACTACAAGCCCGTGGAAAAAATTAACATGTGAAATGAACCACCGTGAATAACACTTTTAGAAGGCTGTTACTATATCAGAAAATAACTCTGAGCACTATGCCATCATTTCTGAGCGATACCTACAAGTGAGTAGGAGTGGAGAGGGGGTCACTGTAACAAGGGGCACAGTATAACAGTGGCTATAGCTCTGTGGCTTTCTAATATTTTACTAGCGCTTCACAACTATATTAGCGGGCCGCACATTAACAGTATACTGATCATTATTCGCCATTAATGTCATTACTAATGAACGTGTGCGGTAGAGAATTATGGAATGAACTTGGTATTGAAGAATGATACTGACGAGATTCGGATAATTTGATATTTACTGATCAGTATTGGCAAGAGGTGGGGATAGCGTCAATATAGTCTTCATTATTTTCGTCGTTTGCGGTCGTTCCTGTCAGTCAGATGTCAGTATTCACGTCAATCGCATGCAATCGTTCGTCAACGACGGGCAACCGCGCGAATGAACCTATTGACCATAGCTATTGACCTGGAGTAATTGCTAGCTTATCAGAAAACACTGGAAAACGCAAAAACAAACAGAAAAAAAGAGATGGACATATTCGGGGACGGCTCGTTGGAATTTCTATCGCCTCCAGCAGCATCCGACGACACCGATGAAGTAAATAAAACTGAATTATTGCAGGAATTCATAACAACTTATGAGACGTTACCTGAACTGTGGGATACGACACACCCGGAATACATAAAGAAACACCAACGTTTGAAAGCTTTGCATATATTATTATCTGTTTTTAAAAAAATCAAACCAGACGCCACCATCCAAGACGTAAGAAAAAAGATAAATATTTTACGATCAAATTTTCGTAAAGAAATTAAGAAAATCATAACCTCTAAAAGATCAGGATGTGGTCTTGATGACGTATATAAACCATCTTCGTGGATTTTCAACGCACTTAAGTTCTTAGAAAAAACTGAATGTCCTCTAAGTGAACAGGTATTTTTCATTTTTTCTTGTGGTTTTTTTATAGTCAGCGACGGTCTCTTAAGCCAATTTAATAATATCTACACACATTTCATCCTTTATTGTTTTATTACCAGTAGGTATCATCCTTTGCAGAAAATGAAACAACATAGTGTATAACTAATTATATTTTTTAAGCTATTAATGTAAGCATTCAACAAACAGAATTATGGATTAGTAGAGATTGCAATACATCCTTCATTGCTATAATATTTTGCCAACCTTGCTCTTACACTTTTGGCACTCAAAGTACTATTTCTGTTTGAAGTTCTTTCTAAAGGCAGTAATGTGTCAATAATGTCATTATGGTCACTCGACAATGTCAGCAAATATGTATTGTTTTCCTTCAATAGAAAGTTATGTAAATAACAGCAAGTCATTGTAATTATGGCAGCTTTCTCTGGTTCAAGACTTATGGGTTTTTGGAGGACCCCAAATCTACTAGACAATATACCGAAAGCATTTTCTACGACACTTCTGGCACGCGATAAACAACGATTAAAAATACGTTGTTCAATATTACACGCGCCTATAGGGTAAGGTTTCATCAAGTGAACATCCAAAGCAAAAGCACCATCACCGATAAAAAAATAAGGGAATAATTCACTTGTATTATTTGGCAATGTAGATGGTGATGGTATGTTTAATGAATTTTGTTGATAACGTTCCCAAAACTTTGTGTAGAAAATCACACCACCATCTGATATTCTACCGTTTGCCCCTACATCAACATAAATAAACTCTTTATTTGCGTTCACGAGAGCCATCAACACAATGCTGAAAAACCCTTTGTAGTTATAATAAGAAGCTCCAGAGTTAATTGGTTTTTTGATTTGTATGTGTTTTCCATCTAATGCACCGAGGCAGTTCCAAAATTGATATTTCTTGCCAAAATCTTGAGCAATTTCTTTCCATTCTTCACTTGTTGAAGGCAACTACAACAAACAATTTTTTAACTAGGGTTTCACTTATTTGAAACGTAATAGTTTGTAATGCCAATTATAATAATGATAATACTAAGTAACATTATGGACAATGATATACAAATAATATTAAGAAAATAATATTGAAATAATGATACTTCTATTTACAGGCAAATTATAATTTACAAAATATTGAAACCATCGACTATAGTCAGTCACTGGAATCATCATCATCAATAGCACTAACAACCATCGAAACTGCAGCAATAACAACCACAATTACTACAACACCTGCAGTGTCACCGACGGTGACTTTATCTTCTCTGGCACCACAACCAAAACCATTGAAACGTAAAATGGGACCAATCGCTAAGCAAAACGAGTTAATTGAAAAGGCATGTAATTTTTTAGCCATGCCATCAGCAAAGCCAAGCCTTGATGAAGATTTACCAGAGACAAAAGTTTGGGCCAGAAAACTACTATTATGTAATCCAACACAAAGATTGCATGCTGAAAAGGCAATAAATGACATTTTATATGAGGCACAATTGGGTAACCTAAATCGATATTCAGTAAAAATCAACAATTCAAATGATTCACTTAATGCAAATGTATACTCCAATACAGAGAGTGAACTTCTTTATTCTTCAGGTGATCCAGTTGATAATAATCCTCCATCAATCTCATCCACTGAACAAGTTAATTCATCTAATAACCAAAATATTAAGAATCTTTCAACATTGTCATCCACTGACCAAGTTAGTTTACACAATGATCCAAATAATCTTTCAGCATGCTCATCCACTGAACAAGTTAGTTCACCCAATAACCCAAATATCAATCCTCCAGCATCCTTATCTACTGCCCAAGTTCCACTACAGAAACTCCCTTTAATACCAACCTTGCTCCCTCCATTCAAACGTGTTGTATTTACATCACAAGGTTCCCTATGTTATCCTCACCAAAATGTAAAGATATATCATTCAGCTTCTAAGGCACCTACCAACACTAACAGCTCTAAGCAAAACATTCCAATTACACATATTCGTGGCTTATTTTCTGGATATAAAACCGAAAATGATGGAAACTACAAATAATGCTTATTTGTAATAAACCAAGTAGCAATATATAATGCATAAATGTTTGATAAAATATTTTTTTTTATAGAATAAATATGAAAAAACAAACTTGTATTATTATTTCATTCACCTTTATATATTTTTGTAGAACATATGTTAATGCTTGACATGTTTCTAGCACTATTCCACTAATGGTTCTGGGAGATATCAAACTAGAAAATTTTAAACATTCGAAATTCCTTCCTGTAGCCAAATACCTCAATGTAAGAGCTAGTCGCTCTTCACACGGTATAGAAGCTCTCATTGTAGTATCCTTTTTCAAAATTAATGGAGTTACCAATGCTAGAAGTTTTTTAAAAGTTTCTTCACTCATTCGAAAATAGTTGTGGTAATCCTCTTTTTCGGAAAGAGCAATTTCATTAAGGATATTAACATGGGTATAACTATGTCTTTTCATTATCCAATGTTTTATCCATTTTTTGCGCGAATACCTTCTTTTCATAATTAAAGCAATTAAAATTGCCACACAAGCTTTTTGTCGATTTAAAATGTCCATTTCTAAAAATTCCTTGCCATTGCAAAAGAGCACTATTTTAATGAATTCCTTTAAATACGTTATAATGAATGAAATTCCGACAAATTATTGTCAATGTTGCCTGTTTTCAAATGAAAAATATGCTAATTTTGAGCGGAAAAATGGTAATTTATTTAAAACAATGTTATTTACCTCGAGTGCTTAAGTATTTATATTATTTTAGCAAAAAAATGTCTACCAGTTAATTCACTAATAAACAAATGTCCTTCTATTCACTAATAAAAGGTCAGTCAGCCGCCAGCTCATGACGCGATAAATTGCATCCTTCTGAATATTCTTTAGTGCGTTTTAATAATTTTAAAGCTGATGATTACCTGCTGGGTAACAACACGAGGTAAAGTTATAACCTATTATTATTCTGAACGTTATTGTGAACATCTTAACTCAAGTAACAACACTAAATATTTGCATCTCTTTTACGCGACTCTGGTTTCAGTCATGTCTCAGTGCCTTAACAAACTATGTGCCGGAAGTTTTTTTTTCGGTTTCCACAGTGAGTTTCATTTACAGTATTTATATAACACAATAAAAGTTAATATATTCACCTTTCATACTTCGCAAAGTTTGAGAAATTAAAATAAAGTTATTAAAAAACGCTCCCAGACAGAACCGGGTTTGGCTGTGCTGCCATCTAGTGTATGCTTGTAAAATGGTCAAAAAAAAAACTCCTATTGGGGGAAAATATGCCAATTTGCAATAAAAATGTCAAAACAGCAACACCGTTTATTGTAATGACGCCTAAAGTATTGAGCGTGTGCGAATGTATGTATTTTGACCAAGATTATGATTGATATTGACTCAGTATGATAACGATCAAAAATGATCAGTATACTGCTAATGTGCGGCCCGCTATTGACAAACGCACGCGTCGCCAGTGTTCCCAACCCTACTGTTTTAACAGTAGATTTGCTGTTTTCACATTGATGTCCCTGTTTTCTGTTTCATTCCTAATTTTTACTGTTTTTCGATTAGCGTTCAGCGCCACCTATTACACTATGCAAATATTTTTTTGATAACCACTATGTAATAAAATGCAATGACACTAGATGGCAGTATCTACTATTCAACAGAATATCGACTACAACTATTAAAGGAGTATTACACACTAAATCCGAAATAACCGATTGCTAATCATTTGAAGCCACAGAAAGGCACATGAAGAAATTTAACAAAAATATGTATGATTTTAAAAAGAAAAATGAGTGTGAAAATATTGAAGATGAGGCAATTGAGAATGAAAGTGGAAAATAATTTTACTTTGATTTTTATTTTTTTGTTGTTGTGATTATTAATATAACAATGTATGTGAGTTCTGGTAACTAAGAAAATTGTTCATTGTTTTAATTATATGAGGAAAAGTATGAAATCTGCCTTTTTTTTCTTTACCTACTGTTTTCTCCTGTTTGTGTTTTTGCGAGCTGTTGTTTTTTAGTTTTTTGGGGTTGGCAACACTGCGCGTCGCCATCTTAGGCCCATCTTAGGCCAGTTGTCAGTCAGTATCAGTATTGTTCTGTGTGATTGTCTCTGCACTGTGTGAAAATAAACGAATATTATATTTTTGGTATTTTGGAACTCGAAAATCGCTAGAGTGTTATTGTATTTTAATCTACATTATTGCAGCTTTGGTAAGTTTATTTTATGTTTTACCGCTATATTATGACACGTTTTAACACTAGATATATTGGCTGAAATTATAACCTATAAATTTTGCATGAGCATGTTTGTTTTTAAAGATTGATGCCATGGGGTACAGTGTAACGGGGTACAGTATAACATGTTATAGTGTGCCCCTTTTGAAATATTTTTTCTTCTTTATAGGATCTAACGAAGAAATGGTGCGAAATAGAAAGAGGAATACCACAATTGGATTGCACGATGAAAAAAATATGAGAAACGCCATAGAACAGGTAGAAAAAGGTATGAGCTTGAAAAAAGCGGCTGATAGAAATAATGTCAATTACGGGACACTTTTCAGATATGTAAAAAGAAAAAAGACCTGCGCCGAAGAACAGATTTCCAACTTGCGTCTAACACCAAACTATTCCAACCGTATGGTTTTCTCATCTTCGCAAGAAGCAGCCTTAAAAGAATATTTGATAACATGTTGTAAAATGTGTTACGGGCTTGATACAGTCGAGTGTAGAAAGCTGGTTTATGAGTTGGCTGTTAGCCATAGCTTAAATATTCCCGAAAGCTGGGTTAGAAGACAAGTAGCAGGGGTTGATTGGTTGTATGGCTTTCGGAAAAGAAACCCTGACTTGACTCTGCGTAAACCAGAAGCTTGCAGCTTATCTCGTGCCACAGCATTCAATCGCCATAATGTTAATACTTATTATGATAACTTGGAAGAAGTTATGCAGAGGAACCAAAACTTTGCTAACGGTACTAGGCTTTTCTGCCTTGATGAGACTGGGACTACAACAGTACAAAAACCTAAAAAGGTAATTGCAGGTAAAGGATTAAAACAACTGAACAAAGTGACTAGTGCAGAGCGAGGCACTATTGTTACGACATGTTGTGTAGTTTCTGCCACAGGATCAGCATTACCTCCAGTAATGGTATTTCCTGTTAAAGTATACCAACTCTGTGAAAGACGTCTAACCTGTTATTTTGTACCTATGTGTCAGTATATTATTTTTATTTTGGGTTGCTAGGTAACGTGGTTGTTTGATAAGATTTGTATTGTTATATACTTTGTTGTCAGATGAATAAAACTCTATTTAACCGAAATACTTTTATTATATAAAACTGCACTCAGCAAATAAACAGTTCACGTTAACAGGTTATGGGCTCTCCACACTTAGAAACATGGAATTAAGCAAGATCCAGATTTCTAAACTTGATGGAAATGTCAACAACTGGGTATCATGGAAATACCGCGTGTCGGCCTTGTTTCGCGGCATGGACGGTATCATGGACATTGTTGAAGGGAGGACACGTCAGCCTGAACGTCCAGCAGTAACTGGTGGTGATGGAGATGCAAATGCCTCTGCTCTATGGGACTACCAAAAGCAGCTTAATGAGTACAACAAGTTGGAAAGTATTGCATTACTACTAATAACAAATAATATTTCGGATGAGATACTCGACAAAGTGATACGATTCTCGAAACCAAAAGATGTGTGGGATGAACTGCATAGACTATATGATGGTCTCAATGATGACCGCCTATATGAGGTATGCACCGAGTTTTTTCATCTTAGGAAAGACACTGCTGACAATATCGCAACTTACATCTCAAAAGTGAAGAATTTGTGGCATAAGTTGAATTCAGAACTTGCTAAACTTGATGAAGATGGTAAAGATTTGCCAGAGTTCCTTCTCATATGCAAAATTCTAGACACTTTGCCGGAAGAATACTTCTCTTTTAAATAAAGTTGGATGTTAATGTCAAAGAAAGACCGCACAGTGGAGAATCTCACATCACAGCTTTGTTCCCATGAGAAAGCGCTGATGAGCAACAAAGATGAGAAATCGAGTGAAGTTCTGGCAACAAGAATGGCTAAATATTGTACAAAGAAACAACCAAGCAAGGGTTTCAAAGGTAGATGTCATATCTGTAAGGAGAAAGGTCACTATAAAAAAGACTGCCCTAAGAAGAAAGAGATTATGGTAGTGGTAACTCAGGTGGAAGCACTACAGGTACCAACATGACTCTATTTCTAAACTCTACTGAACATGGCGTTCATAGTGAAGGATGGTACGTAGACAACGGAGCTACTCATCATGTCACGATGCGTGGAGCTATATTTGAAGATTTCCAACGGTTTGATGAACGTCATACTGTAATGACGGCTAACGGTAACGTGATTGAAGCTATTGGGAAGGGTTCAATCAAGATGATGGTTAAGCCGGGTAATGAGTTATTTCTGAGAAATGTTTGGTTGGTTCCAGCTATATCGAGAAACTTGTTTTCGGTACTAGCGGCACAAGATAGAAATCCGCAAAGTCTGTTTGAGTCACGAGTCACTTCCTGCGCCATGAAGATTGATAAAAAGGTTATCGTGACAGGAAGCAGGGAAAGGTATGGTGGACTTTATAAACTGAACTGTATAGAGGTACAACCGAAAAAACACGCAACGGTGAAAGTGTCAGATACCTTACAGCTTTACCATGAACGCATGGGCCACCAAAATAAAAGGCATATCAAGAGTCTCATTGAACGTGAATTGGGCATAAAGACCAAAGATACTGGCGAGTTATGTGAAGGTTGCATATTTGGCAAAGCGCATAGACGTAAGTTTGGAATCAGAGAAAAAGCTACGGCGCCTGGAGAGCGCATACACTCTGATGTTTGTGGTCCGTTTCCAGCTTCACAATCAAAGTTCCGGTATTTCGTACTTTTCAAAGATGAGTACACCCGTTATCGCTATGTTTACTTTATGAAAGACAAATCTGAAGTATCTGCTAAGTTGCAACAGATGTTAACTGAAGCGAAGGCTGTAGGACACTGTATCAAAGAGTTTTTAAGTAATAATGGAGGCGAGTTTAGTTTAAAGTATATAACAATACAAATCACGTTAACATTTCCCAGGGTGAAGTTCCAGTTGTATATGTTAAAGGGTGCACCCCCAGGAACTCTTGGTTTGGCACAGCCTACTGGCTGGATGAATTGCGCACTGTTTCCGCAAGTAATGAGGCACTTTGTAAAAGTGACTGCTTCATCCAAAGAAAACCCGTCGTTACTTATTTTCGATAACCACGAAAGCCATTTGGCACCTGAAGCATTAAATATTGCTAAGAATAATGGTCTCACTCTTTTAACCATTCCGCCACACTCAAGCCACAGACTACAACCCTTGAACGTATCCATGCCCTCTACAAAGTTATTATAATGCCGCAGCAAATTCTTGGATGATGCGTCACCCCGGAAAAACGATTTCTATTTATGACATTGCAGAATTATTGAGTCAAGCTTTTGATAAAGCCTTAACGCCCACTAACATAAAGTCTGGCATCAAGAAAACTAGAATCTTCCCCTTCGATCGGCACGTTTTCACAGACGATGACTTCATGCCATCTCAGGTCACAAACAGGCCACTGGAGGATCCTCAACCTGTCTTGTCCCAAGATCAAAGTATGCTCGATCATTCCGTTGAACAGGGCGACTCTAAACGACACCCAGTACCTTCGACATCTCAGGCTGCAGCTAAATCAGATTTCGAAAGTGACGACATTTTAGTGAGCCCTATTGTCTGCAGAAATTACCCAAAAGCTGGACCGAGAACTACTTCAACTAAAGGTAGAAAACGAGGCAGAAGTTGTATAGCAACAGATACACCGATCAAAAAAGAATTTGAAGACGCAGCAAGGAAAAGGGATGAGAAAAAGAAAGAAAAAGAAGAAAGTAAAATAAAGAAAAATAAGAAAAAAGCTGAGAAAGTAAAAAACATCACCAAAGTTCTTTTTGATAGTCCAGAGGACAATTTAGAAGGCGGAGCCTCAGATCAAGAATCGATTTCATCGGTTTTCTCAAACGGAAGCCTACCACTGACGTGTTATAAGACCCCGCAAAAAGACGATTTTGTGGTGGTTAGGTTTGTGCCTGAGGGAAAACATTGCACAGTAAAGCATTATATTGGCAAATTATTGACAGACAAAGAGAACAACGGATACGATGTTAGTTACTTGCGTAAAAGTGTTAAAGTCGATTACATTTTTTACTTTCCACTGGAACCTGATTTAGCAAGGGTTATTCTGGAGGATATAGAAATCATTTTACCAACTCCTACTTTGACAAATAAAACAAAACGTCAAGCAGACTGTTGCACTTTTCCTTATAAAATTTTAAGAAAATATTTAGTTTAAGCGTTTTGGAAGAAAAATACTCTTTTTTACGAATATTTTGTATCTTGCATAAAGTGGTGAACATAGAATTAAGAACATAGGACTTAATTCTATGTCTATGACTGTGGAAGCTGAAAAACCAGTTTATTCGTTGCTTATTTTGATAGTTTGTTGATTTTTTAGAATTTCTATGTTAATTCTTGAGATAATTAATGTTTTTCTGCAAAACTTTTCCAGTTTTGTTATACATGCCTTTAGTGTTACATAGTACCCCAGGGTGTGTTACAAGTGCCCCTACCATGGGGTTCAATATAACAAGAGACTGCTTTGTGAAAAATGATTATTAAGACAGTTTTTAAGGCTGATTAACGAGATATTTAGATTCCAAATGAAACACTAAGGACTGAAATTATATTGAAAGACTGTAAAAGTGCCACATAATAAATAATTTTATTACTACGAGGGTTTATATCATTTTTGTTACACTGAGCCCCACCTTACCCTACGTGAGTGAATGGAATTTCTCAGGTACAAATTACGACAAATTATTAATGTACGGCTTTGTTATAGTGTATAGATGATTAAAAATAAATGTCGAAAAACCTAGTGCCGTACTAAAGTGGTGGTGCCGGAAGTCAGTGCAAATTTTTAATTCGCCGATAATTGCAGAAGCAATATAGGTCATTTATTATTGTGCGGCAGTTGCGTAATTCTTTTTGTACACATATACAGATACTTTACCCGTAAACGCCGTACATATTTCCAGCGCAGGGGTCGAAAGCCAAGGGTCGCAACCCTTATCTCTGAGCAGATTATCCTTATCACTGACTTCCGGCACCACCACTTTAGTACGGCACTAGGTTTTTCGACATTTATTTTTAATCATCTATACACTATAACAAAGCCGTACATTAATAATTAGTCTTAATTTGTACCTGAGAAACTCCATTTACTCACGTACTCATCTGTACCACTCACAAATGACGGCATAGTGCTCAGAGTAATTTTCTGATATAGTAAGTCTTCTAAGCGTTATTCACGTTTATTTCACAGGTAAATTTTTTCCAAGGGCTTGTAGTCTAATTGTCCTAGCGATCGGATTTTTGAAACGGAACGTATTCGGCGCTTCTTCGGTGTCGTGTTAAAAGTCAGAGTAGGGCCACCTCTCGCGGCAGACCCGTCTCGCCGCGTCAACTGCCCTCACCGCCCCTTGCCCATATTTTTGGTGTTTGCGCAAGTATCTGGTGCTAACTTGAGAGCCTTTTAGTGTGGTGGCGAGTATTGTAACTAAAGCTAAATTGGACATAAGACAATGTATTGGATTTGGTCCAGATACAACTAACGTCATGTTTGGGCGTGTTTATTAAATGTGTTTGCCATGCAATTGCTTGAAGTCATGCTAATAAAAGCACTTTACCAAGGAGTTTAAACCAGATTGTCAAGGAAGTTTACGGATACTTTGCACATAGTAGTAAACAACAACGCGAATTTCAAGAATTTCAGAACTTTCTCAATTCTGAAAATCACAAGATTTTGCAGCATTACGATATTCGCTGGCTATCACTCCATGCGTGCATTAACAGAATTATTGAACAGTTGGATCCACCCAGAAACTTTATTTTCGTGGACAATATCTGGAAGACTAAAATATATTATCTGAATTTTTATCCCAAAATTTCGACAATAACATCATTAAACTTTCTTTTTACGCCCTGGATTGTTAGAATGTTTAAAAGAAATGTATTTAGGTACCCATCTATGGTTTACTATAGAATGTAGACTTGTCTTCTTTTTTTTGGAATATCCGATGTTCTCTTGGTTCCACTGCGAAAAATGGAAATGTATTGTTTGTGTTTTTTCAAGTAAATAAAAACTACAATATGATTAGAAAGTGCCATTGTGTAATTCATAAAAATTGAAGAGGTTATGGGCCCAGAGGTTAAAAGTCGTCGAAAATCGAGACAGATATTGGGCGCAACGAGACCAGATTTCGCGGAATTCCGCGATTTTAGCATGACACCCAACTAGGGGCTTAGCATATTATGTCACATATTAGAGAAATTTGGCAGTTTTTAGCAGAATCTAAAAAAACCTTAGCAGAAATTCAACTGAATTCGACATTTATGAGGCAGCTAGTCAATTTTGCCAAAGCTATGTTAATTTTACTTATGTCCAATACTGCTTGTGAGCGAATTTTCTCTCAAGTAAATAATATTAAAACCGACCAACGGAACAGATTTACAAATGAACATGTTTCTGCAATTCTACATGTAAAACAAGCTGTAAAAGAGGATGGCTGCGTTAATTTTTCACCTTCAAAAAATATGATTAAGTTAGCCCAGAGCTCAACGACTCTATATAAAAATATTGACACGATAGAATGACTTTCAAAATATTTCAAATAAAATAATACAATCAGTCAAAGTGTTTTATTTTATACGTTAAACATTAAATCATTAGTTGCAGTATTTAAGCATTTTAAAAAAAAAGTTTAGCATATTTTAGCAGAATTTAGCCAAGCAGCTAGCATAATGACTAATTTAAATGTGGTCACACTGATTGGGCGAAGAAACTTAGTACTTAGGCACACGGTGTAGACACATGAGCGAACAAAATGGCATCGTCAAATACGTCGTCACAAGTAACATTAAATAATAATTTATTATTACCGATTCTCAAAGCAGGCGTTAGTTTTACAAATTGAAAGTTTCGCATAAAATTGGTACCATTGGAAGAAAAAGGAGTAATTCAAATATTAGATACGAATATAACAAATGAAAATTTAAAAAAAGATATTAAAGCACGTTCTCTTATTGTTCAATGCGTCTCGAGCGAATACATAGAATATGTAAAAAAGGCAAAAACAGCCAAAGAGAGAAGTTTAAAGAAAATAACAAGATGCAAGAACATTTCTTAAAATTGGACACTATAATAAATAACATTGAAGCAACCGGATCAATCATGGATGAGACAGATAAAGTTTGCCATTTGTTGTTCACAATACCGGACAGTTATGAGCATGTAATTACAACAATGGAAACAATGAACCAAGAAAAGAATATTACGCTGGATTTGCTAAAGCATGTCTTTTAGATGCAGAGATCAAATTAAATAATAAATTATGTCAACCATCGAATGAAGTAGCATTCAGTGCACCTAAACAATTAGAATGTTTTAAATGTCATACGAAAGGTCATAAAGCATCCTAATGTAAGATCAAAACATCAAATTTCTCTACACGAGGTAGAGGATACTATAAAGGTCGAGGTAGAGGATATTATCAAGGTCAAGGCAGAGGAAACAGAGGCATAAGAAGTAGCCATTTTAATTATGTTACACAAGAAAAATATGATCTTATAGCGATTGAAGAAAATGATATGCTTTGTAATAATGCAGAGTTAAAAAATGAAGTGGAATTCATAATTGATTCAGGAGCAACTGATCATTTAATCAAAGAATCTATGGAAAAATATATGTTTAATATTCAATTAAAAACGGAAATTAAAATAACAATTGCCAATGGTGAAGTATTAAGAACAAGTAAACAAAGCAAAATAAGTATGAAAGTTGGTCATACCACAGTAGATGTTGAAGTGTTAATTGTTCCAAATATCCATCATAATATTATATCTGTAAAGAAATTGATACAGAAGAATTTTATTGTAACATTTAATAGATATGGAGTAAAAATCAGAAAAGGAAACCAAGTGTGGGCATGTATAGAAAGAAATGGTTTATTTATTCTGAGAGGATGTTTGCTGATGGAAGAGGTACATACACTTACAAATAATGACAATATGATTTGGCATCAAAGATTAGGACATCTAAATAGACAAGGTCTCAGACTAATGAAATTACCAATATCAAATAAGATATGTGAATCATGCATGAAGAATAAGTCTGTGAGATTACCATTTAAATCAGTTAAAAAACCAAGGAGTCAATATGTTGGAGATTTAATTTACACGGATATAGCTGGACCTATTGCACCTATGTCAAAAGATGGATACAAGAATTTTCAAGCTATTACTGATGATTATTCACATTTTGTGACAGTATTTTTACTAAGAAACAAATATGAGACCTCTGAAAATTTAGAAAACTATATTAGAAAAATAAATACTCAAACAGGCAGTAAAGTAAGAAGAATATATGATAATGGAGGTGAATTTACCTCAAATGATATAAAGATGTTTTGTCAGAATAAAAGGAATTGTAATTGAATATACAAGACCATATTCACCTTCTCAAAATGGAGTCTCAGAAAGACTTAATCGGACATTAATGAACAAATCTAGAACTATGCTTAATGAAACTGGTCTACCTAAATACTTATGGCAGGAAGCCATCATGTGTGCAGCTTTTTATTAAGCATAGTTCTAGATTTATTCATTAATGCCCGATTAAGTGTTTCTAAGACTCCATTTTGAGAAGGTGGATATGGTCTTGTATATTCAATCACAATCCCTTTTTTCTGACAAAACATCTTTAAATCATTTCAGGTAAATTCACCTCCATTATCACATTGTATTCTTCTTACTTTATTGCCTGTTTGAATATTTATTTTTCTAATATAGTTTTTTTAAATTTTTTAAACATTTTACCCAGCCCAAATAAGATGAATGTGATATTTCAAAGTGAGTACTCCACAGTGCAAAGAGTGTACAAAGATCCGGCCGATATGCTTGTACTGCTTTTAAGCTGTTATAAGAAAATGTGTTATTTGAGAAGCACCAATCCTTTGGAATTAGATCCGACTTCAACAATGAATTTTTTACCTTTAAATGACATATATCTCGGAGTTCACGTCACTAAACAAATTGAAATATTAGCTCGTTTAGTGACGTGAACTCCGAGATATATGTCATTTAAAGGTAAAAAATTCATTGTTGAAGTCGGATCTAATTCCAAAGGATTGGTGCTTCTCAAATAACACATTTTCTTATAACAGGTATAAGATGCTAGGTAAAATTCAGAAATCAAAACATTCCTGCAACGCATGCAACATTTTTTGATCCAATTAAAAAGGCGTTTACCTCTTAACAAACAATTTGAGCACATGCAATTTCTGGATCCACAGAACATTGTCTACAAGAATTCCACAACTCTGGCCCCTACGGTTTCTCAATTTCCCAATTTGGTCCATGAATCTCACGTACAAACGATTGACACCGAATACAGAGAGCTAAAATTGGACAAAGCAGTGAGCGATCTGCTGGAATCGGGAATAAGTTCTGATTCCACGCCTATGAACACAGAAGGATTTTGGGGCCACATTGCGAAAATGACTAAGGCAGATGGAAATAAAAAGTATTTGCACTTAGTCAATTTTGCCAAAGCCATGTTGATTTTACCTATGTCCAATACTGCTTGTGAGCGATTTTTCTGTCAAGTAAATAATATTAAAACGGACCAACGGAACAGATTTACAAATGAACATGTTTCTGCAATTCTACATCTAAAACAAGCTGTAAAAGAGGATGGCTGCGTTAATTTTACAATTTCAAAAAATATGATTAAGTTAGCTCAGAGCTCTACGACTCTATATAAAAATATTGACACAACAGAATGCCTTTCAAAATATTTCAAATAAATAGCATATTTTATACACATATACGTGGTGTGCGTACGTGCATCTCTGCGAGGGAAGGTGTCTACGAGTCAACCACGTCAGCGTTAAGGTATGTGTCTGTTAAACCACTACCTCAGTAAAATTGTTATATTATATATAGTGTCTTCTAAACATGTCAGTATAATTGTTTTTTTTTTTTCAGATAGCACAGCCAAATAGCTCTCGAGGTTCTAAAAAGACAGCTTTTGGGACTTTCACAAGCAAGGATGATCAGGATAGAAGAATGGTTAAATCAAGAAGTCTGAATTTAGCGATCTTGATCAAGATGAAGTTGATGAAGTCGACAAGAAGTGTTCCATTTATTCTTGCAGCCGCAAGACACGCCGATGGCCAGTGGCAGTATACCAGCGTCTACTAGATATGGCGGGTATAAATAAATAGCTTTATCTTATATCAATCGTGTGTAGACAGTAAAGATAAAATGAGAAGAGGAACCTTTCTCTTGAATTTGGCTAGAGAATTAGAACTGGATCACATGAAAGTCCACGTTCACAATGAAAGATTACCAAGAGAACTACGAATGACAATAAGTAGAGTTTTGGGTAAAGATGTTCCTCCTCTACCCCCAAAGACTAGACCGGGTAGTTCACAGAGTGGAAGAAAATTATGTTTTATTTGTCCAACAAAAATAAAAAGAGTGACAAAATACTGTTGCTGTGATTGCGAAAAGCCAATTTGTCTCCAATGCTCCAAGCCACTTTGTGAAAATTGCCAAAACAAATTGTGAGATTTTGAAGACATGTAGAATAAATTTGAACCAATGAATCTAGCTCATTTTTTTTTCATTATGATAAGGGATAATTGTTACTTTTGATAAATATTTTATGTTCCTACTAAAAGAAAACATGTTTTTTTTTTGTATTTTTTTATAGATGTGTAACTTCTGAGATTGATTACGATTTCCTTAATAAAAACCGATTACATATGAAGGGTACACGGGCAAAACAAGGAATGTCACAAAAAATTCAAATATAAATTAAGTATGGCATCACTTAGGTTCTCGCGCGTATTTTTATATAGCAGTATGTAAAAAGCGTAAAAACAAGCATAGTCTCTCCTATCTTTAATATTTGAAAACACTGTACAGGTACAAAAGTCGAAATGTCCATAGTGTAACGGAACGTAACAAGGAATGTCCAACTGTCAATGTCAAAGGAAGAGAGGTTATGTTTTGTTGTGATTGCTTAGAACATTAATACATACGTTTTTCAGTCTAGTTTGTGAAAAAATGAGTGAAAGCGATGAACATATTATTCAAAATTTAGTAAAAGGAACGAAAAAGCGAAAAAAGACAGGAAGAATGCGCGATGTTATGAAAAAAATGAGACTAGCTACCCACGAGTCAGGCGAGGATTGCAAGTGTTCAAGACTAAAGTGTTTTGAAAGGATTTTATTAGAAAATCGTGTTAAATTGTTAAGTGAATTTAATAGCTTGAAGTCTACAGATGAACAAAATATATACTTATGTGGATTAATGAATGTCTGTTCAATAAAAAGAAGGCGTAGCAGAAAAAATGAAATGGATGCCAATTTTCACCAAAACTATTTCAGTTACAAAGTACGAATAAAAAAAGATGACCAGATACAAGAGGTACCAGTATGCTACAAGGCTTTTTTATCTATTTTTGGCATAACTAAAGGAAAACTTGAACACCTACAAAAGTCTTTGAAAGAGACAGGAATTGCACCAAATGATAGAAGGGGAAAATCAAGTTCACACAAAAAATTGGATATGAATACAAAACAATTGATATGTACTCATATTAAATCATTTAAAGGAAGGCAAAGTCACTACAGTATGAAAGATACCAAAAGAGATTATTTACCTGAAGACTTAAATATTAAAAAAATGCATAAATTATATTTGGATGCATACCCTCAGAATAATGTTTCCTATGAAACATACAGAAACATCTTTAACACTGAATTTAATATATCGTTTGGTTACCCCCGCACCGACACATGTAGTGCCTGTGATGAATTTACAATTAAGGCAAAAGAGTTGATGGCTGAAGAAAATCAGGATGAGCTAAAAAGATTAACTATTCTTAATAATTTGCATAAGAAAAAAGCTCAAACGTTTTATGATAGAAAGAAGAATGCTAGAATCAAGAGTAAGAAAGATGTTGCATTTCAGGCTATTGCAATGGACTACCAAAAAAATGTGTCACTACCTAACATCACTACTAACGATGTTTATTACAAACGACAGTTATCAATGTATTCATTTAACATACATGTGCTGAGTGATGCTAGCTCCTATTTTTTCACTTATCCTGAGACTTGTGGACGCAAGGGTTCAGATGAAGTAGTTTCATTTTTATTTCACTATTTAAAAAACCATTTAGACCATCGCGTAAGGCATTTAGAAATATTTTATGACTCTGCAGGACAAAACAAAAACTATACTGTGACAAGGTTCATTCATTTTGTGGTCCATGTAATGAAAATTTTGGACTCCATTAAAATAACATACCCGATCAGGGGACATTCATATTTAGAGTGTGACAAGAATATGGGCCTGATCAATTTAAAAACTTACATGGAAGTCCCATACCAATGGTATGAACTGCTAAAAGTAAGTCGCCAAAGACCCAAACCTTTTGAAGTTATTGAAGTGGATAAGGGTGAAATTATTAGGAAATTTACAGATTTTTTCCAGAATAGGTACATGAAAAAGTGCTCTTTTCCGAGCCGGGCCCAAAGAGAAATAATGAGTGTGCGAGAACATCCAAGGTTCATTCTTCATCGAGGCAACTTTAATGGTTCATGGGAGAAATCACCCATATTGAATAAGCGAAGAGTAAATCAACCGGAATGTGATGAATTTGAATTGCCTGGGTTTGCCTACCAGGATTACTTGCCAGTTAGTGCAGACAAGCACAAGGACCTTATGGCCTTAAAAAGATTTTGTTCTGCTGATGCTCAAGCTTATTTTGAAAGTATTACCCAAACATAGTACTAGATTTGGACATTCCCTCTATGGGTTATATGAGACATTCCATGTTTTTGTACTTTATTAAAGATAATTACTTTCTTTTTTTCAAATTTTATATAATTGTTAATATTTGCTAAAAGTTTCTTTGTGTCTACAGCTGATCTCTGTAAGGTAAACTTAAGTTTCTAACAGTAATTTCAAAAATATTATATGTAAGACAAAGTAATTAGACTTTCAAACTACTGTGTTCAGTGCTACTGGACCAAACCAATTTTAATTACACAAAAACATGTTTTAGTGACATTCCTTGTTTTGCCCCTGTACCCTTCATATACTTTGACTTTTATTTGAATATTATAATTTTTTTGTGATTAAAATTTGCTGCGGCCGTCAGCCGCAGAGAATTAAATATACATTTCTGAAATGGACAGTAAGTATAACTTGTCTTAACTCTATTTTACAGGTGGTTGCAAACATTCACTGCTGCTTTTGTTTTGGCTTGCCAAAAGAAGTGAAGAACCATCTTCAAGTTCAGTGCAGTGCTACTGGACCAAACCATCACTTTTAAATGTGCATACTGCACATGTAAAAAAAATTAAACTCGCTCCTAAAAACTCTATTGTCTTATTAGAATTTCAAGAAGAGTGTGAGAATGTGTCAATTAAAAATTCCCTTATTAGAAACTATAATCAACGGATACTACATATTTGACATGACTGTAGATTTTGTTGAAACAGTATCAAATCATTTTAATTATTATAAAAAATATATAGGTAACAAAATTATTAAAAAAATAATAATTAAAGAAATACATGTATAAACTACAGAGCAAACAAAAATTGGCATTATGTTAGACCGGGAAGAATTACAGCTTCCAAATCACATGAAGCATCACATTCTCATACAGATAGTGCCTTAATGTAGCAAATACTGGGAGGCTATAAGCTACCAAAGACTGTAGCCATGAGAAGATGAAAAAAGTTTGAGAAAATTGTTCTAGAAGAACAAGAAAAAAAAATTATAAATTTGGGTTTATACTTATTGACAGTATTGTAGGAGCATCACCAGATCGATTGACAGTATTGTAGGAGCATCACCAGATCGTGTAACTAATGACTTTGTGGAGATTGCATGACCTACTACTAAGAAAACTACAAAATTATATAAAGAATAATATAATTAATGATAAAAAAGCCCAAATTCATTGTCAAATGCTGGTTGCAAATAAAAACCTTGTTGTGTGTTGCAGATCCCTCATTTCAAGTTGATATGTATTTGTGAATATGGATAAAACATATATCACCGGATTAATAACTAGGGCAACACATTTTTGCAACTTAAATTTATACCCTAAAGTATTAGTGCAAATGTTAATTTTTAAAATCTTTCATCTTTTCAATTAAGTAGCCCACAAGTAGTAATGGCCATTTCATCTAAATATGCTACATGTTTATAGCTGACACGGAATGAGGCTTTAAAAGTCTGATTTCTCTTATGTGTCTAATAGCTCGCTCAACATGAACTCTTAAACTACCTAGCACAATGTTAAATACTAACATTTTAAACTTAAAGTGTTAGTATTTATTTGACTTTATTTAATTAAATAATTTATAAGCCATAGATACTGCAGAAACAAACCCAAGTACATTTTCAGACTTTCATAAATTAAATTTAGGGTCTGTTTCCTAACATTGCACTTTTCTACTTGTTGATATACAAATGTTTCTTCTGTTTCCGATGTTCCACCAAACAGAGATGGACTTGATGATATGGTCACATTCAACGATTGTCATTCAAAAGTTAGTGAGGTGCTCAGTACAGGAATAATGGAACAGAGTTTTTTGACTTCATAATTGGTGCTCTTATTTATCATTTTTATTTCATATTATGTAGCAGCATCAACCTAAAACAACAATATTAAATTATGAAATTGCCACAGAACTGGGTCTCAGGGTGAGGGGTAACAGTTGAAAGGAAACAAATGGAATCGAGTTTCAGTTATTTCCTATCAACTTACATGAATTTAAAAATCTTAACATCAAAGTGAAACTTATATTGCAACCTAATTAAAATTTATACCTACATTTGTAAAATGACTGTTCTGAACACAGGAATTGTAACATACAGAGCTGCAGGTGTTCCTGTGAGCTTATGGGGGGGGGGGGGGGGGGGGGGGCAAACCTCTATGAGAAATATCGACTTTAATGATTTTTTTTATTACTATCAGTCCATGTGAATCTACTTTCATTATGTGATTCATAATAACATATTAAAAATTAATAATAATGTTGTGTGTCAATTGCAACTACCTATAAAGTTGCAAAACTGTACATCAAATTGAAGGAAATGTTGAGCTGTGCACCTTGGTTTACAAGAAACACCAAACACTGTACAACATGAGTATATACAAATCCCCACTATCAAGGTGGATGTGGAAAGGTGTAGGACCTACAAATAAATGATAAATGAGATGACACATCACAGGATGTGAACAGACTCGAACCGTCAAAGGACCACCAGACAATCTGATTATAGCTCAAGGGCTGATCGCAGATAGAATTAAAAAGGAAACAAAATTAAGAAAATTTAATGCACTACAACTTTGTTTTTAATAATTTTTCTGAGGAGCGCTAGAAGCAAAATTTTGGCAAAAAGAATGAGGTAAAAATATTTGTTTCAAAAATTATTGATTTTCAATACTGTATATCTAGAAAACCATTGGAAATTCGGCGAATAGAAGAAAAGAAGAAATATAAGAATATGTATAGAAGAAATTTAATTAGCTCTCATTTTTATTCAGAACATTTTTTTAGAGTCTACCGTTTCCAATATGGATTCCGATGGCCTTTTTGAATAATATATAGTAAATTAATGTGCCACTCTCCTTTCTCAGTGAATATAGGTTTAAAAATTTGAAGTGTATGATATAGATCATGAAGCGATCATCAACTGTTAAAAACTACAATTGTATATAAAACATTGCATTATATGAATTTTTAGAAAGATTCCTAATTTATTTTTAATTAACCATTATATGAATGGCCACTGATTTCTCCCAGAGCAAGCAACATTTTCGATGGACTAAGAAATTCCAGAAACTATGATTCTAGCCAGATGGAACACCTCATCAGCAAAACTGTCAAAACAGTTGTTGAACGTTGAAAGGAAGAATTGCACTATCGCTTACTCTTGTGAATATTATATGACTTGACACATTGCTAGCACTTATAGTTCATTTGTATTAAGAAAAAAATTAGGATTTGTTGTCTGCCAGCTTAGCCACGCCCCAAACCAATCGAGTCATTCAAAATCATAAAGTGAAGTGAATGTCGATATTCAACTAGTAATTGTGAACATCACTTTATAATTTTGAGCAAATCGATTTTGGGTGTGGCTAAGCCAGCAGACAATGATGACTAATTTTTTCTTAACGCGAACAAATTATAGACTATGTAGTTGAATATGTTGCATGGTCACTTTGCAATGCTGCCTGATACAAATAATAGTGTTCACATCAATGATCGATTTGAAATTTGGCCAAAATATGCTGTTGGTCTATCATTAAAAAATAAAATGGTTTAAGTTAGGTTTCTGTTAATATGAAGAGTGAAGCGGAGCGCCAAGCCACAAAAAACATTTCTTTTAGTATTCCTATTAAAAAACATTTCTTTTTGTATTCCTGTTAAAAAAAAACATTTAGTGTGAGAGATTCTCATATTTTTCACATTTAAGCCTTAATATATATTTTTTAACTTTTCATCAGTTGGCATTGTAAAACACAATCATACTGTATTGTAACAAAAGAATTATTATCATTGACTGTTATAATACATTTTTTACCCTGGCCTTAGCTGGTGTTGAATATTTGTAAACTAACATATTCTTTGAGATGGCAATGTATTGCACATGTCGTCAGCACTTCTTTGCGGATATTTAGTGTTAGTGTCGTATGTTTATTTACTTACATCAAGGTGATCTTCAAATAAAATGGGTAATGATTGACACTAACAGCGACACCATTTTTTTTAAATCATCACTTAGGCGCACAAATAGTTTTGTTTGGACTGTTTGTGGTATCATTACATGTTGGGAGGAAGCATTTTATGTTTTCCATTGTTAATTATCACATAAATTCAAGGATAAAATTGGTTTGTTGTTCAGAAGTAACCGACCAGGAGCAAAACAAATGTCAAAAAAGTAATCAATCAAACTTTAAAAACCATTGTGATGTGACCACAGACCATTAAGGTATTTATACGACTAGCGTAAGAGCTAAGAGAATGGAAATGAGAATGTATGAAAAATTCACACGAGTACGAGTCAGTTTTAGGGATGTGCATAGATGTTTTTTTTTTTTATATTATCGATGGTACGTAATACTTCATGACAGTTTGACGTCGATATTACCGCGTTGTTGTAAGTCGACGTCGGCAATTTTAGTTATTATTTTGAATCTGCTATACTACTACATTTTAGTTTTAAGTTACTTTTCACAACTTTCAGTTTTTAAAATGACAAATCATTCAAATGCCGTTTCCTTCACACCATTATACATGTCTTGTTAACAGTTATTAATAATAAATTTGCAGAAAGAAGTAAAGAAAGCTTTAACATCATTATGGAAATTTTAATCTTTAGTTGTAAATAAAACAATATAAATAAACCAACTTTATTTTGTAATGACAATACGTCGCGTTTGCCAAAAACTTTTTAGCACTCGTTGTAAACAAAAAATGAAAGTGAATATTTACAATTAAAATATTTAACACAACAATTTTGGAAACTTAACGAAAACTTAAAATTTAACAAACAACAAGTCAATAATTTTATGGGTCCAACTATTACACTGAATTTAAGATATCAATTATTTTTTTCTTAAGATTAACAGCATTACACGGTAACATAAAATAAGTTAAAAGAGGTCAACAGAGAGAAAATAAGATTTAATCTCTTCTCCGTGTGCATGTGTAAGACAAATAAGTGCCTCAGAGTGCAAGATCTGAGTATCTCCGCTGTTCAAATAATCTCGAAAATGATACGTTCTACCGCTGCACAGAATGAAATTACACCTTAAAAAAGATCATGATGTTTTTATTCCTTTATTTAATAGCAATCATCATACAAAACGCAAGAGCCCTCCTTGTGCCTAAAACTGAATTTTATTATGCTTAAAACTAAAGAATTTTTTTTAAAAAGATAAATAGGTACTCCACGAAAGTTGCGTTATTTTAACGTGTGTACGGAATATGGTTATAACGTTACGGAATTTCTCAGGTTATCACGACATGTCCAGAAATGACATATGAAATGTCACAATAAAGTACAGATTGTCATAAAACATCGCGGAATGTCACAATATGTCATGAAATATGGAATGATACGAAATGTCGAAAAATGTCACAATATATCACGGAATGTCATGACACGTTATGGAATATTATGGGATACTACTGATTGCCTAGAAATGTAACGAAATATCCTGCAATGTACCGGATTATTACGAAATGTCATGAAATATGACAAAACGTTCGAAATGTCACAAAATATTACGTAATGTTGGGAAATGTTAGAAAAGTTATTTAAAGAACAGAGCTAGATCGGAAAGAGCCCTCAAAAAGTTTTTACTCCTAACTAAACGCGCTACTAGATGTTCCACATAAAAAAAATTATATAAAAAAGGTATATTTGAGGGTGTCAAAAGAAGTGTTCTTTTCGCAAAATTCTGTCAGTCTGTGGAGCTGTTACTAAATAAACGCTCTATGGGGAATAATATAACGTAATAATACTAATCGTAGTATAGGCAGATTCCCTTCCGGCTTCCAGCTAGTCAGACTTTCTCTTACAATGTGCTGCTATGCTGTAATGTGGGCTAAATAAACCTCCCAATATGTTTAAGAACAGTTGAAGACATCTTTCCAGTGGAACAGGTGCAACTAGGTAATATAAAATATACACAATATGTGTATTTGAAAATATCGACATATCGATAGATTTTGTGCAATCCCTATGCTAGATTGTTTGATTGTAATTTTACACAATATTTTTGTACCTTACACATTATTGTTTAAAATAAATTATTTACAAAATAGAGTATTTACCGTATACTATTGATGTACTAGTATGTAATACTAGCGTAGGAGACCAACTGACATATAAACATCGCATGACCGAAACGGAAATGAGTATGTGTGCAAAATTCACATGTGGTTGAGCCAGTTTTAGTGATGTGCATGGGTGTTTTTTTATATTATCGATAGCACGTAGTACTTTCATGATAATGTGTACTTACTTACTTACGTAATACTTTTCCTAACTTTTAGTTTTTTAAAATGACAAATCATCGATCAATCAATTCAAATGCCATTTCCTTTACACCAATAAACATTTTTTTTTTCTTAACAGTTGATAATTAAAATGTTCAAAAAGAAGTAAAGAAAGCGTCAACATCATTATGGAAATATTTATATTTAGTTAAATAAAAGCCAAGTAATAAATAAAACAATATAAATAAACCATTTTTATTTTTAATGACAATACGTCATGTTGCAACGCATAACAACAAACTTTTTAGCACTCTTTGTAAACAAAAAAATAAGAATGTACGAAACAAAAACATTTACAATGGTGAAGTTCAATGATGAATATCATATTTAATTCGATAGAATTGAAAGATAAACCAAAACTAATAAAATAGTAAAAGTTTTTTTTAAATTCGTCAATATTTTTACAATTACAATTTAAAATTTTAAAATCGTAAAGTCGACTGGTGACCTCTTATTGCCCGTGACAACACATTGCCTACTCGATCGAGTGTCGCGTCGTGTCACTGCACCACAAATTATGCCTTGGATGAAATTCCTATATTTCATCCAAGTCTATAATATCTTTGGTTTCTTTATGTAATAGGTAGTTAAGTTTTATTTGATTATAAAGGAACAAGTTTTTGTAAAAGACAATTAAAGTGATAATTTGCCTAAGATTGGTATTTTCACTCTGATGGACTTTTTTCTTCAAATCCGTCTTATATTAGTGCTGAAATAAAGGTTTAGGCTCTAAAGTTGAAGGTTCTGGTGATATATCCCGGTAAACGTACGCTGACACCGACCGCTTGGGCTTCAGATTGACCTGTACAGAAATTACAGTTGGCATAAATGCTCTGACTGTAGATATTAAATATATACTACGGCGTTAGTATACCACTTAATATACTAAGTAAGCACATTTGCAAAAGAAAGAAACTCCTAACGGCACAAATTCAGTGGGTATAAATCCTTTCTTCAAAAGTCGTCGGTGATTTAGTTAGACAAAACAGTTTTCTTTAAAATGTCTGATTGTCTACTGCAAACCGAAGAATGTTTACGAGGCATCTCACCTGTAATTTTACACAATATTTTTGTATCTTACACATAATTGTTTAAAATAACGAATTTTTTTCAAAATAGAGTATTTACCGTATACTATTGATGTATAACCAAGTAAACTTAGGATTGCTTTTTATAAAAATAAATATTAAGATAACAGTATCTTATTGGCAGTAGGTACTTGCATGTGAAATGTCTCTTTATTTGGATTATTATCATATGTTATAGTGCAATCTAAAACAGAACACGACACCATTGCAATTCACAAGATTTAATTTATGTAATTCAGAACGATTAAAGCACAAAATAGAAATCAAAAGCTAGACCTTATTTTGACAATGGACTAATGGAGACTAAATGTGTTCAAAGAGGTTTTATGACAAATTTTGTTGCGTTTCTTTCTCGCATGTAGGATTTCCGAAAAGAGCTGGATGTCAATCGCACACTGTGTTCCTCTCTTACGCTAGTATATATACCTACCTTTATGGTCACGACCACGTCGAACAAGTTGCCTGGGCCTGGTCTTTCTCTATGTGGTTTTTGCATCGTAAACATTGATATGTTTATTGAGCATGTTCTTAGATAAAAGTTTGCGGTCATGAGCCGCCACGGGGAATTGCGATAGCAAGTTTTTATAAAACAACTCTGAGGATCTTGATGCAGTTTTTTATTATACATAGATATCGCCTAAGAGCAGGCTACAATACATATACGTCTTAGACTGATCTGAGTTCTATGAGGCGATACGAAGTTCGCCGGGTCAGCTATATTATATAAATACGTACGTTGCGAAAGTGTTATTCATTTAATTAATTTTAATAACCGGGAAGGGGAAGAACGGGAATCAGTTACTACTGACATAAATTGTGACGATAAATCATTTATGTCGCAAAACGAATACTAACTACCCGTGCGAAGACGTGACGGGCGGCTTGTTATTAGAAAAAAATTATAAATCACATTTTGAAAAAAATTGGGCAATGCACTGAATGTTATACTATCTAAGCATTATCTAAAACAGCATTTAATCTTTGGTTAGAATTATGGAAAATAGGTACTCCTCATAACAGTCCATCATAATTTTTTTCATAATGGGCATCTGGCAACAGTGATTAGTTGTCATCTCAATCAACAGTCAATCATAGACTTTGGCGCGAATTATGACAGCTCTATTGAGTTCCATGTTCCTTTCATTCTGCTAAGTTTTTAACAATTTCGCTTTAAATTAAATTCTAATTCTGAGTTCTAATGGTTCTAACTTATAGGCTTGGTAGGTTTTATTCACAAATTTAATTAATTTTTTAGTGATTAACACTGACATTTAGTTAATTATAATTGTATGATCTAAGAAATGTTTGCATAGAGTATGTAGTTCAATGAAAAGTAAACTAGAAAATAAGTTTTTTTTTAATAAAAATGTAGTTACATTGACTTGCATCTAATAAAGATAAAACTGAACGTTTAAAATATAATTATGGTTAATACTTGGAGTAAATTTCGTCCTGAAAAGGGAGACTCATCGAAAAACGACGGTGGCACTACATCAGCTAGGTATTTGATAATTAATATATTGTTCATTTAAAAATATTCTAGATTTGTTTCGTTATCTAACTATATCTTTGTATAGGGAAGAAACTTCGGAGTCGCGCATACGCTTGGCTTTGGAGAATGACAAAATTGACTCGAAATATGGATTTGATAGAGTCAGGGATACAAAAGAAAGGACTGGTTATTTAATTAATATGCATATGGTATGAAATTTTTTACATGGATATATGAAACAAAATAAAAGGTTTCCAATCAGACATCACTGCTACTAACTGTCCTAGGTATAAATCTTCATATTTTATAAAGATTTATAAAAAAAATTTTTTTCAAGTGTGGCCAATAGAAAAATATATTAAATATTGATTGTTAAATCTATGTTTCATGGAATTGAGGCCAAGACCAATATCCAAGCATTCTGTTTCCATTTGGTGCAAATTTAATCTTCCTTAGAGTGTTTATTTTTTTATGCAAAGACAGTTTTCTGGTAGGGCGTGGAGCGTGCTTATCTTCTCTTGAATTATGAAAATTTTGGAATAATAGTTTTATAAATTAAAACAGGCACTTTTTTTAAAATGATACCTAGTGTTCATAAGATTCCAACATTCCAGCGTTTGTTTTTACTATTTTTTTTTTTTGTAAAATCCAGTTTTTGAAAATATATTTAAATACGAATGACATACTGATTAAATATTAATATCTTTCAATCTTACCTACATATAAACTAGGTATTTAAATAAAAAACATATAGTGCCATCTCTTGAGGTATGTAACAGTTGATAGTATCTGTTGGCAACAGTGGAAGTTTTAATTTATGAGAAATTTTTTGAGATGGTTCCATGCCACAGGTATGTTAAATAATTAGGTAAAAATAATGTTTTTTCATTCAAAATTGTGTTTGTGAAGAAATACAAGTATAATTTATAAACTTAAAAATCGAAACCTTATCTTAAAACAAATTTTCATCCAAATCGTCAGAGCTGTTTCAAAGATATGTGAAATAAATTTATATATATATACAAGAATTGATCATATTGTAGTATAAGATACATAATGATGTCTAATTGGAAACCCATCCTAAACAAGATAATTCTTTAAATGTAATACAATAAGTAACTCTGTATGATAAATTTGTAATTAGGTATATTGGTCTCTAGGCTGAAGTTTTAGATGAAGATAAACGATTGGTAGCTGCTATGGATTATTACTTTATAGAAATGGATGGTTCGAGATTCAAAATATCACTTACTTTCCAACCATATTTTTTTATACAAGCAAGAACAGAGTGTGAACAAGAAGTTATTCAGTATTTATCAAAGAAATTTGTTGGTATTATTAATAAAATTCATGTCGTTGAAAAGGAAGATTTGGATTTGGTATGTAGTGAAAATATCAATATTATACATATTAACTAATTTCTAATGTAAAAATTTTAAATGTTTACTTGTATGTATTAACAAACATTTTTATTTCAGTTGAATCATTTATCTGGATTAAAACAACGGTACATAAAATTGTCTTTCGTAACTCAAAATGATTTGATGAAGGTTAGGAAAGAAATTTTAACTGCAGTAAATAAAAACAAAGAAAGGGAGAAAAAGGATGCTATCTATGCAGAGATGTTAACTAATGCATTAACAAGCGCCGCCGCCATAGAACATGCTAAGAAAACTACAGACCATATGGAAAATATTTTAGATATAAGGTGCAGTTTCTTTACAATGCTTTATATTTAATTAAAAATTCATGAGTTTATTTATGAATCAAATATGTTTGAGTTCTAATCCTTTTGTTCGTTAATGAAATCATCAAGATGGAATGTCATACATCAAAACAAATGAAAACTCAAACTAACTGACATATTCAGAGATTAGATAGACAAATACATCATTGTTGTTTATTTTAGACATGTTGTTAAATTACACATGAAATGTAATCTTAGAATCTGTATTTGTTTTTCCAGTAAAAATTTTACATTTACTTACACCATAGTAAATTCCATTTTA
This sequence comes from Luffia ferchaultella, assembly GCA_949709985.1. Lineage (NCBI taxonomy): Eukaryota > Metazoa > Arthropoda > Insecta > Lepidoptera > Psychidae > Luffia > Luffia ferchaultella. The sequence goes on along the minus strand of OX453256.1, from coordinate 15,147,516 downwards.
CATTGAATATGTCAGAACATATTTTGTCTGTGGCATATGTTTTGTGGTCACTATAAGGTATCTTAACATCCATGGTAGCAGTACAAAATATTAGGAAATCAAGTTAATATATAAATGCAGGAGGTTGTATTTTTTGTAGTTAAAAATGTACTGCCTGTATTTTCTTTCACTTTCCCTACTATAAATTGATTAAAGGTACTTACAGAATTTTAAGTAATACCGAATCTAAAAATTTCATATGTCATATAGGAAATACTTAAGCATAAAGAAATAAGCTGTCTTACATCACTTTAGCCTTATCAATATCCAGGGTGGAATAGGCCTTTCCTAATGAACTCTACTACAAATGGTCCTGGGCCTTTAGCATGCAACGATTGCCTAATGCTGCCCCCTATCTGTTGAGCTGGTCAGAGGGCATCCCTGATGTGTATGTAATATTTGTACTTATATTTCCAGGGAACATGATGTACCATATCACGTAAGGGTTTCTATTGATGTGAAAGTATTCTGTGGTACATGGTACACAGTAAAATCTCGTGGCACAGACATACCGGTTTTTACGAAACGTGAAGACATATTGGAAAGACCTGATCCTATTGTTCTAGCATTTGATATAGAAACAACAAAATTACCATTGAAGTTACCAGATTCGCAGACTGACCAAATAATGATGATCTCATACATGATTGATGGACAGGGCTATTTAATTACAAATAGAGAAATTATTTCGACGGATGTGGAAGACTTTGAGTACACTCCGAAGCCAGAGTTTGAAGGGTGGGTCTCAAATGTATAATATATTTCTACTATTGTATTATATGGTATGGAATGGAATTGTGTAGTATTATGTGATAAAAAAAAAAATTAAGTCAGGTTTAGTAACATTATTTATATTATATTTATATTAAATAATTATAGAAGACTGTCCATTTACCTTTTTAACTGACTTAAAAAGGAGGAGGTTCTGGATTTGAAAAAAATGTTCCACCTTTAAGGGATAAATATAGTTTATTAAATGTCACCCACTTCTGTTAATGAATTTTAATAAAAATTGGCGTATACAAAAATTAAGAAAATGAGGTGACAGATTCAAATAAATTCAAATTCTATTTCTCGTGATTATATGTGTATTAGAACCAAAAGCTGTTTTATCGTTTTTGTGGACCAGTTTTCAACTTCTTAAATTGTTGGTGCACTTGGACCATAAGAAGGCTGCCATATGGCCTGTGAGATGGTGATTGAACGGACATATATTCATTACCTAGTCTATACAGCTTTTAGGTCACCCCTATATTGCACTTTGAGCGGGCAGAATGTGTTCTCTTGATGGTTTAACTATAAAATATAGAAATTGCGATTGGGAATTCGGTTTTGGGACATAAGTGTTGCCTCTATGTAGTTGTCTATTTTTGTAATTAAGCCATAAGTTAGTTGAATGATTATTTTTTAAGGTTCCGTATCCAAAGGGTAAAAAACGGGACCCTATTACTACGACTCCGCTGTCTATCCGTCTGTCACCAGGCTGTATCTCATGAACCGTGATAGAAAGTTGAAATTTTCACAGATGATGTATTTCTGTTGCCGCTAGCCACTAAAACAACAAATACTAAAAAAAAAATTTTAGGGGGTTCCAATACAACAAACGTGATTTTTGCCTCGATATTGATAACTGCAACTGGTAGACGCTTCGAATATTCACAGTATATGTAGTTATATATTCACTTTAAAAATAAATAATTAAATTAAAATAAAACATATGTTTTAGGGGAGCTCTCATACAACAAACGTGATTTTTTTCCTCGTTTTTTAAGTTATGTGGTGGTACGGAACCCTTTGTGTGAGAGTCCGACTTGCACTTGTTTTAATTAATTATTATTTAAATGTGTAAATCATTTCTAACTTAAAAAGTTCTTTATTTTAATTACAGACAATTTATCATATTCAACGAAACCAATGAGTTGGCATTGATACAGAAGTTTTTTGATCACATAATGGAAGTCAAACCACATATTTTTGTAACTTACAATGGTAAGTAATTTTGCACTTACGTTTTTTCAGTTTCTTATAACACACAACAAAGGTTTGTTCGACGTACTATACTTAAATCACATAACACAAAAGTAGAAGCGCCCGGCTTCCCGATACCATCCAACAGAAAATCGACTTTAGAAAATCTCTGTACTTGTGTCTTGGTAGTCATGGAGTCTTCGCGCTTACCCACAATATTAGTACTGCAAAATATCACGCTTTCGTTAAGCTAAGTTTTGGGATAGAGGAAACCCGTTACTATGATATTCGACGCGATTTTCGTTTTGTTCGTTACGTAATATAAGTTACCCTATTGGAAGAGAGAAATGCATATCGGAGTATGGAAAGGATCACTGTGCTATTGTGGCTTGTTATTTGACTTTTAGTATGTCAATAGATGAACACGAAAATAAGATGTATTGTCGTTTGACTAGGTGCTTCAACATCATAAACAGAAACAAGTTTGTGAAAGTTGTGATGAAAGTTGTGGCCATAATGGCCACAAAGTTTTCATGTGTGAGCTTAATTTTTAAATCACATTTAAACCGATATACATACAGTTTGGATACCAACCGTCCAGAGTCCCGTTGTATTTAAAATCTGCTGGTATTCAATAAAATTTTCGCCGTAGAAACTATTTTTATTTGTAGCCGTTTTCGAGCAAATCAATTTTTAATACTACTTGGTTTACAAATAAACACTCAACCCTAATAGCACTATATATTATTAGTACATTAGTAGTAGTAATACAACCAAGTAGTATCAAAAATTGATTTTCTCGAAAACGGCTACAAATAAAAATATAGTTTCTTCGGCGAAATTGAATCCCATCAGATTTTAAATACAACGGGACTCTGGACGGTTGGTATCCAGACTGTATATATATAACTCAGTCTAACCAAAGTATTCAATTTCTGATCATTTAGGTGTGGCTCTATGTATGAATAGTACTACACACAAACAAATTACTGAAAATATTTAATTTATACATGACACTGCTCTAAAATATTCTTTTATGTGCAATACAGTGTACTTATATGACTCTTTTAACTTAATTTCCAGGTGATTTCTTTGATTGGCCATTTGTAGAAGCTCGAGCAGCTATTCTTGGTTTAGACATGAAACAAGAAATAGGTTTTTGTAAAGTTGCATCCAGAGATGGCACATACTGTTGCAGGCCAGCTATGCATATGGACTGTCTTTGGTAAGATACGATAAACTTATAGATTGTAAAATTGATTGATTGATTGTAATGTATTTTGTGAATTTATGAAATAAATAAAAATTTAAAAAAAACACTGTTAATTTATAATCAGTCTTGGGAGATTGAAAACTTTATACTACCTTATTTTAGGAAAAGCATAATTTCTTGAATGGGTCGTCGCTTCGCTCCGCTTCGTTCTTCACATTGACGCAATCAAAACCTAATCTTACTAGTACATTATAAATTTTAGTGTCTGTTTACAATCTATCGACAGTTTACAATCTGACGTTGACATATACAATGTAAAAATGCTGATACCTGTTTGCAAATGTATTGCCGCAGTGGCGCTCGCCACATTAAATTTGTATGCCTTTTGCAAGTAGTGTCTGGCGTACATGTTGTTCCCTGTGAAGTTGACTTTGTTGCGGTTTCACGCAGGTGCAGGGTCCGTTCTTGCCTCGCTGATACCCATTTTTCGTACGTTGCTCTCATCGGCTTCAGAGCAAATAAGAAGTTTGGCGCGTACTGTACCAGACAATGCAATTTAATTTTGCTAGTATACTGACCTGTATATGTGACATCATGAAATGTGTTAAATAAAATAAATTATGTATTCGATACCTAACTAGAGTTTGTAATGAAAAGCGCTCGTCAAGAATTTACCTCCATACAACTTTCTGTCTCAGCTCTTCACTGTTAATGATGATATATTGAAATTAAACTTCGAATTTATTAAAGGAAATTACTTCTTCTTAGAAAGAAATTAGAAAGACCTTGTGTCTTGAGAAATGTGTAATGTCTTCTTACATACTTGGTATATCGGCTCCGTACACAAAACACGTTAAGTCGTTCACCTCCCACCGTCCACCGCCGTCTGCCCTGGTGAGCCGCCAACCTTACATGCGTGTGTAGAAGACGACGTCGACGACGATAGTGTTATTATATTTATCATTCCATTCCATCAACCCTTTTTATACCCCACTGCAGGGGCTTAGGCGTTCCCTAAAGATGAGTGGGCTTGGAGCTTAAATCAACCACACTGCTTCAATGCGGGTTGGCGGATTGTAACGACCGCCATCTATTGACAGCAACCGGGACCGACTGTTTATCGTGCTCTCCAAGGCACGGAGTCAGTGATAGTGAATGTACTTGTCAGAAAAAACTCATTGGTACACGCCCGGATTTGAACCATGGCCACATGGCCTTGTAAATTTGAAACAGGTTCTCTGCGCTCGGGCTATTACGACACGTTGTTTATCATGTATCAGAATTTATAGATTCAAAAATTACAGTGATATGCATGGCGAGTTGTAAGAACACTATTTCAAGTCGCTGTCTATTTTAAGTGGCAATTTCAAGTAGTGTTCTTGCAACTGGTTGGTAGTTGTTATTAAACTAAGATTTCGCAACTTTGCCGGTTTCAACCAATTTTGAATGCAAGTTTAATCAGATATTACTAGACATATTAATTTCCAAGAAGCATATTTGAAAAAGGAGGTTTAGAATCATATTGAATCAACAGACGCGGATCTCTCATGGCAGGTTGCATGAGATAGCGATAGCGGCTTGACCAGGGGCGCGTCCTTTGTATTTTATATGTGATGTTCTGAATCATACATCTTTTTTAGTTATAATTTGTAGGTACTTGTATGATTACAGTTACAATCAAACTTTATCGCAGATCTGAAAGTAGGCACAGTTCGCGTCCCAGTAACCAGTTTTAGGTGTAGCGGGACACAGTGGGGTGTATGACTGTACCTGCGCAAGCCCGCTTATAGCGTTCCGCTATTCAGAACCGCCATAAAGTTTGACGCAATCTGTATGTTGGTCAAAATTAAATAATAAAATTTTTTGTATTATGTCCTTATCCTTGGCCCAGGAGAATTTATGAGATTGACTCCGTGCCTGCAAGGCTTACATGCACACCTCTGTCGACATATTATGCGTCGACAGAGGTGTGCATATTAACCCAGCTGGTACAGTTGTGACTGTCATTTTTCTATTTTCTTTTAAATTGATATTAAAATGTTCATAGCTTAAACATAAACAATCACTTTTGCAATTTGAATTACTTTGAACTAAAGACATACAAATAATTTTAGTTTATAAATAATTCAATTTGCAATTTATCTTTTCTTTCACAGTTGGGTCAAAAGAGATTCATATTTGCCAGTGGGATCTCAAGGGTTGAAAGCTGTAGCTAAAGCTAAGTTAAGATATGATCCTGTGGAACTAGACCCTGAAGATATGTGTAGAATGGCCGCCGAACAACCTCAGGTAAAATGACAGTTTTTCATGTATATACGGGACTGCCCTTATAGATACTATATTACAAATAAATACTGTAGCCGCATGGCACGACTACCACAGGACCTGACTTGGTTAAATGGTTGTCCTGTATGTTTGATTTTGACTGGCATATGGTTGCTCCTTTTCTGGGTTGCACCTTTAATACAGATCTACAGTTTCTTGATATAGTTAGTTATTTTTATTATTGTAAGATTAAACATTCAAGATGATGGTGGTCAACTATACCATAAATAGACTTTTGTGTTTGAAATTGAAATTTCTCAGGTGACAGGTGCCTTTTTCTAAACTTTACTCTGAATACCAACATCAGAAATAAAATAAGACCCGCTCAGACTCTTACTCGGATTATGTGACCAAGATTGTTTAAAATAAATCCAAAACATAATATTTTTTATATACATTATCTTTACATACCCCTCCATTTAAATGTATGTTTATAAAAGCCTGTTGTCAGTGTATTGTTGCCCTAAATAGATTATGAATATTGGCTGACCAATGGGACGAATAGTTAGTGATCCTAACTGTGTTGCCAGGAGTCGCATGTTCGATTCCCGCATAGGACAAATATTTGTACGCATGAACATGTCTGTTTGTTCCATGTCTGAGTGTAAAAAAAAGTATCTATATGATGTGTATATATTATAAAAGAATATTTAAGTATGTATACCAGTTGTCTAGTACCCCATAATACAAGCATAATACTTGTTTACTTTACGACGAGGTGGCGCTGTGTGGGATGTCTCAAGTATTATTATTATATGCATACTTTCAATGAAATTGCTTTATGGAGGAGAATGCCGAGATTTAGTATATGTCAGTGTGACATTATTAACAATTTTCAGGTCCTATCAAATTATTCGGTGTCGGACGCCGTTGCGACGTATTATCTCTACATGAAATATGTGCATCCATTCATATTCGCCTTATGTACCATAATTCCTTTGGAACCAGATGAGGTAAGCAATCTAAACTCTTTTTGCATGTTTCACTTTATAAGTTTTAAAACACGCGAAAAGCAAACAATATATTTTTATATTTTATATTATATTTTATTAAAATCTTTTCTCATAATTCATTGTGCCCATCCGTCTGAGGCAATTACTTCTTCTTTTTCTTATATTTCATCCTTGACAATCAGGAATAAAAATTGAATAAACGACTTTGTTCTGCGGAAAGTGTCTAAAGACGCGTTTTCGTGGTGTGACGAAATAACAGGAACAAATTAATTTGGTATTTATTTATTATTATTCGTATTTTTTTTAAGCACGTGCACTTAGTATTAAAACCAACTAGATAAAAAGAAAATAGAAAAGGGCGATGCCCATTGTGCCATAGGTTGTGTCAAATTGAAATGTATATCCCTGAAAATCTCGTCTTTTTTTCCAAAATATTTGTAAGATATATTTCCAAAATAGCGGCATTTTTGATATATATTAAAAAATATAGATGTGGCGCCATCTTTGTATGTTACACGATTACATTGAAAAATGTTTAATTTAAAATAATACGTATTTTTGCGAAATATTGCATGTTACATGTATGAAAGCTTATAATTTTGTTAAAAATTGAAGAGTGAAGGTTTATTAAAAACAGTTGTAGTGATAGCGCCATCTCTTGTAAAGAATAATAACCAGTAGTCAATTCAATATAGCGCCATCTGTGGTAATGTATAGCAACTAATGGTTAAATGTTATATCTTTTTTTAATCTCTTATCTACTCCATCGCAATTTTACTACTTTTAAAAAATGTTTTGCAAACACCATTGACTATACAATCACAACATCGAAATTAAAGCTATTTTTGTGTAGCTTTATTTTTAATATTGATTTTCTCAAGGGATAGTCTTTTTATTTTTAAACAATTAATCAATAGTTCAATACTGAACTGTGTTCTTTGATTACAACTTTTTACTTCTAAAATACGAAAATACTTTCTCGCCGACCTTATTGATCGGAATATTTCTATATATATATATATATATATATATATATTAATGTAATACTAACCTTTTACAGGTACTAAGAAAAGGTTCTGGAACACTATGCGAATCCCTGTTAATGGTGGAAGCTTTCCACGCAAATATAATATTTCCAAATAAACAAATTGAAGAATTAAATAAACTGACGAGCGACGGTCATGTTTTGGAAACGGAAACTTATGTCGGTGGTCATGTCGAAGCATTAGAGTCTGGTACTTATATTTGAATATCAAATTATCTTATCTGTTAATTTTTTTTGGTTGTAAATTTGTTCTTGTTGTTTGACCGAAATCGCTGTACCGCGCCCAAGCTATGTGCGCGGCGAGGAGGAAGGCAGCTCCACTCTATCGGTGGCTGTACTCTGACTCTTGCGGCGCTGAATACGCTCTGTTTCAAAAATCCGGTTGCTAGGACTATGGACCAGAATTTTTGAAATTGGCATTCGGTGCTACTTCCCAACTGCGTTAATTTACTAGAGTACGGCCGCAGTCCGCGTTCAACGATCGGCAGCTGCCTCCCTCCCGGTACAGCGGTTTCGGTAACTATAAAACTACGGTAAACTATAGTATATGTTGTCATACAAGCTATTATTTATGATCTGTTTCATATTGTGAACTCCATATATCTCCATATATGTAGATTTGTCAACGAAGTCACAACAACTTTCAGCATTAGACATTTTAGTATCCCTTCTCCTGTAATCTTTAGAGTTTACACAGATTCTTCATCTGTAACTTAAAATCTTAATAAATTCTAGTAGCATTATTGCCATTTGTTCCTTTTTTGTATACTCTGTACATTTTATTCAAACCGTTTTTGTACACTTTCCGTGACAAAATTAACCGGCGTATATTCCACTTCTGACATGACAGTCTATAACATTTCAATCTTAAATGTTATTGGATAGACTGACATTGGACGCGCCCACTGACACTGTTTAAAAATGTCCCGTTAACATGTTCATCATCATTAACATATACCTATACCTTCATATCCGAAACGGTTGTCGAGTGACGACCCTCCGCACCGCACTCCACCCCCTCTTCAGGCACACACTCACACTCGCCCTCGAAAGCTGATATGATGCACACGCCGCCGTTACATACGCATAAATCGTATTCCGCGCCGCAACCAAGTAACTTGTGTTAGTGTAGGGCAAACGTGGACGAGGAAGGAGCTCGTAGCTGTAATGGGTAAGTCCTTCCTCTTTCTGTTCCCGTATTTTTTTGCACACAGTTGCACAGGAAACGACAGCCAGCGCCCGCCACTGCTATCGAAGGCCGCAAAACTACGCTACGCTATTTTTCCGCATAATTATACAAAACAGACAAATACAAATACAAAATATTTCTTTTGTAAATCATAAATTACCGTAAAGTAAATGAATTAAATTTCAGGTGTATTTAGAGCCGATATTAATTGTAAATTCAGAATAGTCCCCCAAGCAGTGCAAGATCTAATTGAGACCACCGAAAAGACTATGAAACATGCCATAGAAGTTGAAGAAGGTATCCCTTTAGAATTTGTGACGAATTTCGATGAAGTGTGTGCAGAGATAAAAACAAAACTCCAACATATGCATGATCATCCTAGACGTGACGAAAATCCTTTGATATATCATTTGGACGTCGGCGCTATGTATCCCAATATTATTTTGACTAATCGGTAAGTTTAATCCAGTAAATTCTTACTTGTCTATTACTTTTGTTTAGAAGCACAATACACATCTAACTATAGCAATCTACAAATAGTTCATTGGATGATATGTGTATATAGCTAAAAACAGCTGATTCGTACAGATCGCTTCAAATTTTATGGCGGGTCGCAATACAACGTTATAAACGTGTTTGCACAGGTACAGTTATATACCCCTCGCTCCACAGCGTCTCAGTCAGCGTGTCCGATTACGTAGACACCAACTAAAAATGAATATAAAAATTATTTCTTGCAGTTAATATATGTAATAATTGTGTTTTTACAGATTACAGCCGTCAGCAATGGTGAATGCTAGCATTTGTGCAGTATGTGACTATAATAAACCTGGTGCTCAATGTCAAAGACACATGGAGTGGATGTGGCGTGGTGACTTTTGTAAGTTAATTTTACCGACGACCGCTTAGCCTAGTGGGTAGTGACCCTGCCTACGAAACTAGAGGTTCCGGGTTCGAGTCCCATGTCGGGCAGTATTTATATGATGAATATTGACACTGGTACCGGATCATGGTTGTTATATGTATGTGGTGTCTTCACTTCATACCCAAAACACAAGTTAATGCTTAGTTTGGGGCAAAGACGTTGTTGTGACTTATATGTTATTAATATTATTATTTAAAAGACATAGTCTAAAAGCTAGCAATGTTTTCACTTACTTTATTTCAGCAACCATAGTATTTCGTTGTGTTTTACCTGTAGAAAGTAAAATAGAATATATCCTCCACCAGTTACTCTGAGGCGCTCAATTCTACAAGGGATGCCAAATAATAGTAAGGACCAAATGTCTTTTTTTTTAAAGTCATATGTCGATTGGTTTTATATATGTTATAATTAGACAAACTTTTATAGATATAATGAATACAGGTACCCATTTTTCAATATTGTGTAAAAAAAATGTTTGTTTTTTTTTTATACTATAAATATATAGTATAAAAGGCCAATTTGGAAGGTTTCTTCTTTAAGTGATTGTCGAGATCTGAAATACTTACGCTATATCATATCAAGACTTCTCCGACCAGCTCAGTAGTGAGTTCCCGTGAGATGCATCAATTTGTCTTCATGCCTAAACGTGGGTTGGGTGTCATACTATTGAAGACAAAAGCCACTTTGGGCTATGTAGCTCTATTGGGATTCAGCTATCTTTTAAAAGCAGAGATTTAAAATTAACAATATGCTATTGTACAGTTAGTGCATATAACATTTCTATTATGTATTAACAAATTAAGATTGCGGTATGTTCTATAATTAGTTGTAGGCGGGGTAATGATTCAGCCCCATTCTTTAAAAATTGACAATGCAGATGTCATTGGTCAAAGATGCATATACTACTCTATGTATTTCTTAACCCGGTACGGCCTAAGCATTCCAAGACTTTCGTAATAGCCAGGAAAGTGCCCGTTTTTTAGCTCGGGACGTCGAAAATAAAAACGAGAAAAAAGTTATTGTTTAATTATAGGAGTCTTCGGAAAGTAGTAGTATAAGGTATACACTAATAACTCTATCAAAATGTCATCGGACAAAGACGGATTCCCGTGCAAAACCTTAAACAGTTCAAATTATTTTGGCGACAACTTTCTCGAAAACAGTAAGATTGTTCAGCGGTTTTTACACGTCTATCTATTGAACAGACTAGACGGTCAAAGAATTTTCATTCTAGTTATATAGTATTTAATGATATTATTTTCAGTGCCTGCTACACGAAGTGAATATCAGCGCATACAACAGCAATTAGAAACGGAAAAGTTTCCACCGCTGTTCCCAGGTGGCCCACAGAGGGCTTTCCACAATCTTTCGAAAGAAGATCAGGTAACGTATATTATTACCCGCTTGAACTACACATTTGTAGCGATACAACTTAAAATATATTCCAGGACACTGGAACTTTCTAAAAAAATCTTGATAACTGTTAGTAAAGATTTCGTACCGTGAAACATTTTCGCCATCCACTCAGACCCAGCATCACCAAACCCTCATAGAATCGTTGGGAGAACAAGGGTCATTGCTACCACAAAAAGTGATTGGAAGGTAATGAATGAGTGGTCATGAATAAACTAAAAATTTACAAAAATACTTCTTTTTTATCTAACTCCTTAGTAGCATTGGTCCGTTTTCAAAAGTAGCTATGCCCTGCCAAATTTCGTCGAGATAGAATCAGCAATTTAGGCGTGTAATGGTAAGAGACATAGCGACGCTTTTTCTGCGGTAAAAAAACGAGAGCATCTGTTCTTTCATTTGACTGACCGGTTGGCCTAGTGGTTAGAGACCCTAACTGCGGAGCCAAGGGTCGCGGGTTCGATTCCCGCCTGGGACAAATATTTGTGTGCATCAACATGTCTATTTGTTCCGTGTACGGGTGTAAAAAAAACAACAAAAAAAAAACAATTATAATCTATATATGTAAATGTTATAAAGATCATTCAAGTATTTATATCAGTTGTCTGGTATCCATAGTACAAGCTTTGACTATTTAGGAATTAGATGGCGCTATGTGGGGATTTCTGAGGTATTATTTTTATTCTCAGGGTTCCAGCTATTTATGAACCAAATTTAATTAAAACAAGTCAAGCTTTTTAGCTGTGAAACGATAATAGACATAGGGACACTTTGCAGTTAAAAAGTAGATGTCCTTCCTCTTGGTGCATGCTATTTCTGTACCAAAAAGTAAAATCGTTTCTGCGGTTTAGCTGTGAAAACGTAACAGACGGGCAGCCAAATAAAACATCCTATAGCATTTCTAGTATCATAAGGAGGATTTTGAAAAAAAATTCATCAAAGTCAGTTAAATCTTTTTTAAGTTAAATCCATAAAAAACTTACCCCATATATTAAAAAAATCATATAATTATATAAATGAGTTATATATACACACAAACAAAACAGGCGTAGACGGCCGTCTTCCAGGTCTGACTCCGTTGCTTCAAAATTAAAATCGCTCACTGAACCTAGTATTGATGTCGTGGTAGCCCAGAGCGCAACGAACCTGTCTCAAATTTATAAGGCCCCATAGGGCCATGGTTCGAATCCGAGCGTGTATCAATGAATTTTTCTGACTTAAGTACACAAGACAACGTGCTTCGGAGGGCACGTTAAGCAGTCGGTCCCGGACGCTGTCAATAGATGGCGGTCGTTACAGTTCCAAATCAGCAGTGGAGCAGCGTGGTGGACTTAAGCTCTAAGCCCCCCTCCTCACCCTGGGGGAGGCCTAAGCCCCTGCAGTGGAGTAAAAATAAGCTGATGATGAACCTAGTATTATTACCTACCACAAATACGAGTAGCGTCTTAAATCGCTATATTTGCTTCAGAAAAAAATTTTTGCGCTAACCGAAATCATAATATTCAGCTAACCACCGAACTTTGAATATAGCTGGCTAGAAGGCACTCGCTTTGAACTCAATGACTCAATGCTGAAAAATTCTGTCAACTAAATTAAATTAATTGATATTTTTTTTCATTAATATGCAATTCTTATATGATAACTTTTGACTAACTTATTAATTTGGTTGATTACAGGCAGCCTATGAGAAAAAACGTCTAGCTGATTATTGTAGGGTGGCATATAAAAAAACTAAAGTGACAAGAACAGAAGTGAGGACTACGACTATATGCCAGAAAGAGAATTCTTTTTATGTTGACACTGTTAGGGCATTCAGGTAAATTAATTATGTATACTGTTACCACATATTACTTTGATTCACCGGTGTGAAGTTAGCAGCCAAAGTTAGCAGCCAAATTATAACCCGGCCGAATTAAGAATACCAAAAGTAACTAACAAGGTATTAAAGAATATAAACTACGGTTTACAATTAAAAACGTTGTTTTGGAAACGTCGCGAATATTAAAATACAAAAATTTTAAAATTTTTAAAATTTTTTGTTGTTTTGAAAAGTTTACAATAATTTTCGTTAAAGGATGAAATAATGATCTTGCTAAAAAAAATTGCCTCGAGGACTTTATTTCTCAATTACTTCAGGATTTTAGAAATTATGAAAAAATGTATACGAAAATACTATATCGAATTTAAGCTTTCAAACGCCTGTAAACATTGCTTATACAAGTGTCAAGGCCACGTTTATCCGGGGTATACCAAATTTTTTTTAAAGAACATTAAAATGCTCTTTCCAAAAAATAATGTCAGAAGTACTCGGGGGATTTAGAAGTTAGGAGAATTTTAAAATGAAAATATATTATAAATATTCTTTAAAGTATTTAAAATATTTTTTAATAAAATTATAAGGCAACGTTTATTCGAGATACTACTTAATGGTCTACAACAACACAGAAATGGTCTTTCTGAAAAACATTGTCTAAAGTACTTCAAGCATTTAGAAATAACTAAAAAATATATACGAAAATACTATATCGAATTTAAGTTTTCAAACGCTTGTAAACATTGCTTATACAAGTGTCAAGGCCACGTTTCTCCGGGGTACACTAATTTTTTTTTAAAGAACATTGAAATGCTCTTTCCAAAAAATAATGTCAGAAGTACTCGGGAGATTTAAAAGTTAAGAGAATTTTAAGATGAAAATATATTATAATTATTCTTTAAAGTATTTAAAATAATTTTCAATAAAATTATAAGGCAACGTATACTCGAGATACTACTAAATGGTCTACAACAACACAGGAATGGTCTTACTGAAAAACATTGTCTAAAGTACTTCAAGCGTTTAGAAATAATTAAAAAATATATACGAAAATACTATATCGAATTTAAGTTTTCAAACGCTTGTAAACATTGCTTATACAAGTGTCAAGGCCACGTTTCTCCGGGGTATACTAATTTCTTTTTAAAGGACATTGAAATGCTCTTTCCAAAAAATAATGTCAGAAGTACTCGGGGGATTTAAAAGTTAGGAGAATTTTAAGATTAAAATATATTATAAATATTTTTTAAAGTATTGAATATAATTTTAATTAAAATTATAAGGCGACGTTTATTCGAGATACTACTTAATGGTTTACAACAACACAGGAATGGTCTTTCTGAAAAACATTGTTTAAGTACTTCAAGCGTTTAGAAATAACTAAAAAATATATACGAAAATACTATATCGAATTTAAGTTTTCAAACGCTTGTAAACATTGCTTATACAAGTGTCAAGGCCACGTTTCTCCGGGGTATACTAATTTTTTTTTAAAGGACATTGAAATGCTCTTTCCAAAAAATAATGTCAGAAGTACTCGGGGGATTTAAAAGTTAGGAGAATTTTAAGATTAAAATATATTATAAATATTTTTTAAAGTATTGAATATAATTTTCATTAAAATTATAAGGCGACGTTTATTCGAGATACTACTTAATGGTTTACAACAACACAGGAATGGTCTTTCTGAAAAACATTGTCTAAAGTACTTCAAGCGTTTAGAAATAACTAAAAAATATATACGAAAATACTATATCGAATTTAAGTTTTCAAACGCTTGTATACATTGCTTATACAAGTGTCAAGGCCACGTTTCTCCGGGATATACAAATTTTTTTTAAAGAACATTGAAATGCTCTTTCTAAAAATATATGTCAGAAGTACTCGGGGGATTTAAAAGTTAGGAGAATTTTAAGATGAAAATATATTATAAATGTTTTTTAAAGTATTGAATATAATTTTCATTAAAATTATAAGGCGACGTTTATTCGAGATACTTTTTAATGGTTTACAACAACACAGGAATGGTCTTTCTGAAAAACATTGTTTAAGTACTTCAAGCGTTTAGAAATAACTAAAAAATATATACGAAAATACTATATCGAATTTAAGTTTTCAAACGCTTGTAAACATTGCTTATACAAGTGTCAAGGCCACGTTTCTCCGGGGTATACTAATTTTTTTTTAAAGAACATTGAAATGCTCTTTCTAAAAATATATGTCAGAAGTACTCGGGAGATTTAAAAGTTAGGAGAATTTAAGATTAAAATATATTATAAATCTTTTTTAAAGTATTGAATATAATTTTCATTAAAATTATAAGGCGACGTTTATTCGAGATACTATTTAATGGTTTACAACAACACAGGAATGGTCTTTCTGAAAAACATTGTTTAAGTACTTCAAGCGTTTAGAAATAACTAAAAAATATATACGAAAATACTATATCGAATTTAAGTTTTCAAACGCTTGTAAACATTGCTTATACAAGTGTCAAGGCCACGTTTCTCCGGGGTATACTAATTTTTTTTAAAGAACATTGAAATGCTCTTTCTAAAAATATATGTCAGAAGTACTCGGGAGATTTAAAAGTTAGGAGAATTTAAGATTAAAATATATTATAAATCTTTTTTAAAGTATTGAATATAATTTTCATTAAAATTATAAGGCGACGTTTATTCGAGATACTATTTAATGGTTTACAACAACACAGGAATGGTCTTTCTGAAAAACATTGTCTAAAGTACTTCAAGCGTTTAGAAATAACTAAAAAATATATCCGAAAATACTATATCGAATTTAAGTTTTCAAACGCTTGTAAACATTGCTTATACAAGTGTCAAGGCCACGTTTCTCCGGGGTATACTAATTTTTTTTTAAAGGACATTGAAATGCTCTTTCTAAAAATATATGTCAGAAGTACTCGGGAGATTTAAAAGTTAGGAGAATTTTAAGATTAAAATATATTATTAATATTTTTTAAAGTATTGAATATAATTTTCATTAAAATTATAAGGCGACGTTTATTCGAGATACTACTTAATGGTTTACAACAACACAGGAATGGTCTTTCTGAAAAACATTGTCTAAAGTACTTCAAGCGTTTAGAAATAACTAAAAAATATATACGAAAATACTATATCGAATTTAAGTTTTCAAACGCTTGTAAACATTGCTTATACAAGTGTCAAGGCCACGTTTCTCCGGGTATACTAATTTTTTTTAAAGAACATTGAAATGCTCTTTCTAAAAATATATGTCAGAAGTACTCGGGAGATTTAAAAGTTAGGAGAATTTAAGATTAAAATATATTATAAATCTTTTTTAAAGTATTGAATATAATTTTCATTAAAATTATAAGGCGACGTTTATTCGAGATACTATTTAATGGTTTACAACAACACAGGAATGGTCTTTCTGAAAAACATTGTTTAAGTACTTCAAGCGTTTAGAAATAACTAAAAAATATATACGAAAATACTATATCGAATTTAAGTTTTCAAACGCTTG
Source organism: Luffia ferchaultella (assembly GCA_949709985.1). Classification (NCBI taxonomy): domain Eukaryota; kingdom Metazoa; phylum Arthropoda; class Insecta; order Lepidoptera; family Psychidae; genus Luffia; species Luffia ferchaultella. Next base: position 15,131,126 of record OX453256.1, on the reverse strand, counting down.
AAAACATTGCTTATACAAGTGTCAAGGCCACGTTTCTCCGGGGTATACTAATTTTTTTTTAAAGAACATTGAAATGCTCTTTCTAAAAATATATGTCAGAAGTACTCGGGAGATTTAAAAGTTAGGAGAATTTAAGATTAAAATATATTATAAATCTTTTTTAAAGTATTGAATATAATTT